>NW_015449944.1:157447-179459 GCF_000239435.1 Tetranychus urticae | reverse complement strand
GCTATACACCGGTCTCTTGATATTGGCCCTTGAGCTTCAAAGATTGAGCCTCGATGTTGCTGGAATGGCATCTTCATATAGCCTCATACTTTGATGGGAATGGGAGATTTTATTATGAGCGGTATAATACTGAAATGAAATAACCACCCCGATTCGACAAAAAAAGATCCCTAGGTGTACTTACGTTACCAGATTTGAGACTTGGTTTATAAAGTTAAATGGGTACTCAAAGAAAAATCATTATTAAATGAATTAGTTCAAATTTTTCGGGTGTTAATTCATATCATATTATAGCCCATAATAAAATCTAATATTTGGTCAAAGAATGGTGATTGTAAGTAATGCCGTTTTCGAAATATCGAGACCCAAACTTTTAAGGGCAATGGCCAATATCGAGAGAACTGTTTATGTATTTAGAAAAATATTCAATTCATGATTTGTGTAAACAATTTTTATGCATGGAAAATAAGTTTCAGATCTCTAACTATTGTGGTCACAGAAATCGGCCCGTTTAATTCAAAATCGAACTTATGGGTTTTACAGAAAATATAAAACTTTATTTCTCAAAGTAAGTACATTTTCTGATTGAGCATCAAAAATTACATTATTGGAAATGAGTTTCATAAAAAAATCTGGTCAGACAACGGTACAAAGTACGAGCGAAGTTGCAACTTTGACCTCGATTTTCGTGAAAACTGTCGATCTTAGAAGACTTTTGTTAGCACAGATGGACACAGTTTTTGTTTCCCTACAAACTGATTGCGGTTCAATTTGCAAGAAATCAATTTATACCCGTTTTTGGCCATTTCGTTGACAAGTTTGATGCATAAATGTTACAAATGTGTTTATTTTGTCTTCATAGCAACAAATGCATTGATTTATGATTGAGTTTATTGTTTTATAATGAAAAATGAATACTTTTACACAATAATTTGGGTCAATGAGGTTTCTTTAATGATAGCTAACACTGAGGGTTGAAAATCTTGGTCTTATTTAGGGATTAGCATTAGGGAAGATGCCGTTTCTTATGTCGTTTTACAATATAATCAATGCTAAAAATGAAATAACAAGTGACTGTTTGGTTCAATCTCAGACTAGTATCAAATAGAGTTAAGTATTTTAATTTTAATTGATCTAAATTTTGGATGATTATTTCTAATTTTTTTTATTGATTAATTTCCAGTCATTAGTTTATGGCCAAAAACTTTTTCAGTCTATTTTGTTTTGATAAACAACTAACATTGAGCGATACAAAGCACACAATTCTTGGTATTTAATTTATTTTATTGAAAAACACATAATTAAAACTAATTGGTGATTAAACTGGGTTCACAGAGTATGTTAATTTTAATAAATGATTAAATTAAAAATAATAAGTTGTACAAAAATTGAATAAAAAGATTGTTGCAAGAAAAAGATAAATTCATATTTGAGTTTGCCACTGGAGGGCAGCCTTGTTATGATAGGTTTGTTTTTATTTTGCAGTTCAAGCTACACTTTTCCTTGGTGCTCAATTCTAATGGTTTTTAATCATGAGAAGTCGAAGTAATAGCGGTGTCAGACTTGATTATTACCAGAGAATAGTGTTTAGAACAATATTGGACCGTCAAAATCCTGTTACTGGTCTTCTACCTACAACTAATGAATCAGATCATGCCTGGGTTCGAGATAACCTCTACTCTATCCTTGCTGTCTGGGCTCTCAGTATGGCTTACAAGAAAAATACTGATCTGGGTAAGTGCTTTAATAATTTTTGTCATGAGAAATCATTCTGTGCCAGGATTTATCTAGAAGTTTCATTATGACGTGTTGTCTATAAATATGATATTTTAATTGCTTATTCTGTTGTCGCTGCTTTTTTGTATGTTTCAAGATGAGGATCGAGCCAAAACATATGAATTGGAACAGAGCTGCGTAAAAATGATGAGAGGTCTCTTGATGGCTATGGTAAGACAGAAAGAGAAGGTCGAAAAATTCAAAGAGACTCAATCACCACTTGATGCCCTCCATGCTAAATATTCCTCTTCGAATATGTTGACTGTTGTTGGAGATACCGAATGGGGCCATCTTCAGATCGATGCTACTTCACTTTATCTTTTACTCTTAGCTCAAATGACTGCATCAGGATTACAAATCGTATTTAATCTGGATGAAGTCGCTTTTGTTCAAAACTTAGTTTTTTATATTGAATCAGCGTATTGTATTCCAGATTATGGTAGCTGGGAAAGAGGTGATAAGACAAATCACGGTCTTCCAGAACTTAATGCTAGCTCTATCGGGATGGCTAAAGCAGCTTTGGAAGCTATGAATGAATTGGATCTATTTGGTGGTCGAGGAGGCCCTTCCTCTGTTATTCATGTTTTAGCAGATGAGGCACAAAAATGTCAAGCAGTTCTTCAATCGATGTTACCTCGAGAATCAAATTCAAAAGAAGTCGATGCTGCTCTTCTCTCTATTATCGGTTTTCCCGCTTTTGCAATAGAAGACCCCGACCTTATAAAGCTTACTCGCAATGTGATACTTGAAAAACTTAGAGGACGATATGGTTGTAAAAGGTTTCTTCGTGATGGTTATAAAACAGCAAAAGAAGACCCTTCTAGATTATATTACGAACCATGTGAGCTTAAAGTTTTCGAGCATATTGAATGTGAATGGCCATTATTTTTCTGCTACTTAATACTAGACGCTTGTTTCAGGGGTGATAGAGAAATGGTAAGTATTAATTAGTTAACTATTCGATCATGGTAATGATTCCTTTTTTATTCTTCTTTACAGAGCTTAGAATTCTCGGATGCTTTAGACAAAGTTCTAGTCAAAACTGATGATGGACTAAAATTGGTTCCAGAAATGTACACTGTACCTGCTCATCTGGTTGACGCGGAATACAAAACTCCCAAAAGTCAAGATAGGGTACCTATCGGACAGTGTCCTTTCATGTGGGCTCAATCGCTGTACATTTTAGGTCGCCTACTTCAAGAAGGTTTCATTGCCCCAGGAGAAATGGATCCTCTTAATCGCCGTCTCGGAGCTGACAAGAAACCTGATGTTGTTGTGCAGGGTAAATTGCAATATCAGTATTGTGTTTGACTTTGTTTTAATCTTTTCAATTTTCCATTATCAGTTGTTATTCTTGCTGAAGATGCCGTGATGAAAGAGAAGCTCTCTCACCATGATATTAATATCCAAACTGTTTCTGAAGCTTCCCCTATTGAAGTTCAACCCGCTCGTGTTCTCAGTCATCTCTATGCTTACCTTGGACGCAACAAAAAACTCAAACTCTCAGGTCGCCAATCTCGAGATGTCGGGATTTTGAGTACGAGTAAACTGTATAGTCTTCATGACAGGATTTTTGCTTTCATACCTCAGGTAAGATTCAAGTCAGTTACAATTTAACATGATATTCAAAGCTCTTTGTTATCAATGGAAATTCCATTGAAAAAAGGAAATTCCATTGAAAAAAAGGAAATATTTCATAAAAATTTGAATACATATAATTTTACTTCCGTGTAATGGCAGTTTGTAGATGAGCAACGTTATTATATCGCTTCAGATATCAACTTACTATTGGACATTTTCAAAAATGAAATAGCATTCTTGAAATCAAATTGGAAAATGTTGGGAAGGCCTGTTATCGTCATCAGTCTGAAATCTAAAGTTTTAGGTACTGTTCAATCAAACATGCAATCTATAAGTTTCCCATTGAATTTTTTATCAAACCCTCAGCACGATTGCACCATCCCACACTGCACATTATTGCATGTTATTTTCCCAATGCACGGACTTAAAACAATTATTTCGTTTTATTTTATTCATCTATTCATCTCAATCATTTTTTTCGATTAATTTCGATACCCTTTGATTTAATTTTTATTATTTTTGCACATTTTAATTTTTGCATGATTAGCAACTTGATCGAGACGATTCATACCTTGTTAATGACACTGAATTGAGCTCCTCAATTCTTAGATCGGGCTTACATTTTCTGCGAAGAAATTGGCGAATGCCTGGTAGACCTACTGTCTCTGTTGTGCTTCACCGATCAATTCTAGGTACATGCATGTCTTTTATTTTTTGTTGTTTTTTCACTAAGCGTTCTTATTTGTTAAAGTTTTTTTATATCATTTCAATTTCTTGATCAATGTTATGTCAATTTCATTATTTGTTCAGAAATTTAATCCTTTTTTTACTTGATACTTAGAAAATGGACGAATCCCTCCTTCAGTATTGTCAACGATTAAAAAACTCAAAAGTGGATACATCAATGGTACAAGGTTTGTATTATCATTTATCTCTTTATTTTAATGCCTATAATATTTCTGTTATTTAATTTTACTTTGACGTTCCTCAATTCCCAGGGTTGTATTTGGGAGATTAGATGAATTTCTAAGCACTTCATGCATAACAAGTCTCAGTTTTCTGGGTAATACAGAAGAAGGAGATCCAGATAATTTAAGTTCGAGCGTCAAAGAATATTTGGAGAAGGAGCTCCGTAAACCATTTTTGAAAACGCCTCACAACCTTAAATCGTCAATGAAACGTAAACAAAGTGTTTTCCGATCTAGAAAATCTGGAATTGCTGGTATCATCAAGCGAACCCGATCAATTATAGTTGATCAATATGATCCAGGTAATTTTGATTTATCTGTAATGTTTGTTAAGTGAAATATCGAAAACAACATCTAAAATTGCAATTACATTATTTCAGAATTGACGCTTCTTCGAGCCGAGTATGATGGTAAACATCCTGCTACTGACGAAGTAGATAAATCTCCTTTGGTGTCAACAACACCTAGTCGTGACAATAGTGAGGAAAAATCTTCGCCTGTTTCTCCGGGCGTACCTGAGATTGAAGACGAAACTATAAGTAATTGGGCTTATGTTCCTGGCAATGAATCTAGAATCAAAGCTATGACCGAATTAAATACCAGTGGAGAAGATTTGATTAATTTCTTCAAGGAAACAGAATCACTTGAAGAACAGGGAGACATTCTTCATTATTTAGCTTACAATAAAGGTTTAAATTGGGATACAAAGCTTGGAAATCATCCTAATGTTGTCTCAGTCAAAGAATTGTTGAAAGAGCTTTATGAAAAAGCGTGCCAAGAAAAGAAATGGGCTTTAGTGCGACATATTGCTGGTATATTAGGTAAACGAGTTGAAGATTTGGCCAAGGCTGTTGCTGATTTATTGGTTCGTCAGAAACAAGTTACCATTGGAATGCCACCCAATCATGAGATAACAATAACTCGACCTCTTCCTTCTAAAGAAATACGTGAAATGATTAATGCTGCTCATGGGGGTGATCAAAGTACTGCCATGTTATCTCAAGAACTTCTCGTTTATTTAGCAATGTATATAAGAACGGAGCCACAACTTTTCTGTGAAATGTTGCGACTTCGAGTTGGTTTAATAATCCAAGTTAGTGCCTCTGAGCTTGGAAGAGCTCTAAAATGTAGCGGTGAAGAAGCATCGGATCATTTACTTAATTTAAGTCCCTACGAGATGAAAATGTTGTTGCACCATATTCTCAGTGGGAAGGAATTTTCAGTCAAAGGAGGTTTGTTTCCTAATTAGTTAATTAAGTTTATTACATTTGTTTTTTTAAATCTTATACTAATCCAACTTTTTGTTTTCATTTTGATTTATAGCAAGGAGTGGTCATGTATCCATTGCGAATGACAAATTCAGTCGTAAAAGTAATTTAGACAATTTTATCGGTAAAGAACCTAGCATCACAGATGAATTTACCGAATCAGAACGACAAGGTCAATGGCTAAGAAGACGAAGATTGGATGGAGCCTTGAACAGAGTTCCTAAAGGCTTTTATCCAAATGTTTGGTCACTTCTTGAGAAGGTAGTATTGACTATTGATGGCTTTTAATAATCTCATCAATTTCAATGTTTATTTATTTTTCTTTATTTATAGTGTGAAGGAATTGTTATACAAGATAAAGTTCTTCTACAGAAATTGACTCGTGAAATGACTCCAGGAGAATTGAAATTTGCACTGAATGTCGAGGAGGTTCTCAACAGCATCCCTGTACCAGAATATAGACAACTCATGGTTGAAGCATTGATGATACTCACCTTACTGGTTGAATTGAATGCTGTTGGATATTTAGGTGGCTTTATCAAAGTTCAAGATATTGTCCATCAAGCTCATCAACTATTCTTAGATGACCAGGTTAGAATTATTAAATCTTTATTTTTTATCGAAAAATTTAATAATTGTTTCTTTCCTTCCTTTCAACAGAGAAAACAAAATGGTGATGCCACTCTTTGTTGTGCCCTCCTTCCAGATTCACCAAAATTAGTTAATTGTTCAACGACTGCAAATATTTGTCAACATTTTTACGATTCTGCACCCAGTGGATGTTATGGTACAATGACTTACCTTGTACGAGCTGTTTCTTGTTTATTGGATTGTCTACCAAACCAGGAAATCGATTGTACTCTAAGTTAAATTGTATATCACTTTGACAATCTTTTTGTTCAAATTCAACTATTTGGTTCCTAAGCATTTCATTTATTTTGTTTAAAATCACCATTCTTTATTTGCAATCTTGCCGAAATTCATCATTAGTCTTAAAATATTCGTCTATTATCAACACATCAAGTTTCCTTTTACTTGTAAATCACGGATCTGAATTATATTATTGTTTAGTAAATTTAAACCCATTTATTTGAGTATGAATATTGTAAAGATCGTCGAAAGAAGTTGGAAAATTTCAACCTGTTTTGGGTATTTAATTGTTGAAATTTGCATAATCTAAGTGCTTCTTTTATGGCAGTTTGATGAGCAATTTCAATCAACACTCAAGAAAAGGTTAATCAGTTTAATGCGAATTGTAAATTTTAAATGAAGTTTTTTTGTTTTCGTTTCAAAACTTCAAATATCTTATTGAAGAAAAATGAACTTCGAATTTGAATGATTTATCAAAATCAATTATTTTATCCAAATTAAATGATCTTGCTATTGGATTAATAAAACATAAAATTGTAATTTCTTTGTCATTTTTGCCATTTTCATCTGAGAGTTGCCCGAAAAATATAGGGCTTTTGAATTATATAATATAATGTCTTTAAATTCGAGACTATATCCTGATCTGGCGTGCTACACAATAATAGAGACTGGTAAGAAAAATTAAATAAGACTCAAGATGAAACTCAAAAACTTCTTTTGATTAGTGTTTCTGCGTTTGAATCAAACCTACAGTTGAAAAGATATTTTCGCAACGATTTCTATCGATATTTTTCTGGATTAAATCTGTTGTAGTTATCTACTTTTGGAAATGTCTGTTTGGATTTTCGGAATTTTCTTGCAATTTTGCAAAAATTAAATCTTTGACATGACAAATGATCAATATTACTATCGCTGTCATTGAAAGCTATTGAAATCTCTCGATTTTGCAGATTTTTATGATATTTCAATGACACTCTAATCAACAATCTATTATAAATCGTTTTTTTGTCTCATATTTTAAGTTGTTTTATTATTCAAAGCATTTCATCTTTGCAAATTCAAATTTTACATTTTTATTGTTATCTAATTAAAATGTAACTCTAGTTATTTGTTGACAATGTAAATTGAAGAAAAAGGAACGAAATTTCATGGCGAAAAATTGTATTTGCACTAAAAAAGCAATGAAGATTTTATATTTTCGATTGGCGGAACCAGAAAATATGGCGAAATGAGTCACTTTCTGGGAAAACTGTCTGAATCGTATTCGAACTTAATCTGTCCATGTTTCAGGTCCCGCTTCGAAATAAAACATTGTTTTGATACATAATAAGTATAGTTAATGAAGAGGGCTTACTTCTAGAACATAAACAACCTGAAAATTCTCGAGGCACGCTGCTAATCTTGATTCAATTTCATGGATACATTAACACTTGAATCTCAACTCATTTTGATCACCTGGGCAAATGGCCTCGTGAGGCTCAAGATACTTCCACATAAAATTCAATGAAATGCAACACGAGCTAATTTTTAAC
The DNA here is from genome assembly GCF_000239435.1 of Tetranychus urticae. Next base: position 171,464 of record NW_015449944.1, on the reverse strand, counting down.
TACTTTCAATTTACAAGCTGATATGAGTTGATGAGGTGACGTGTAGATGTTACTTCATCGTGCACATTATTTTAGTCAAAATCCTTGAATTTACAGTGTTTATCAATAAAACTTGAGATTTTACTGCATTGCACGAGTGAATTTTTACTATTATATATCATGATATTTATTCAGATGTGAACGGATGACTGAAAAAAGTAACTGAGCAAGTTAAACCAGAGTATAAAAATGGTTGAATTTAAAGGAAAGATATCAGTAACAATTTGAATCTCTAAATACTTTCTAACTAAAGGTTTTGTGTTCACTTGTAACTACTCTTAAATAATTTAAAATGATACTAATTAAAATGCAATATTTCCTTTTTATCAGTGCTCTCGTTTCTCTCGCCGGATCTGGATCAGCATCTGACCTCTTGGGTAACACTGGTACAAATGCAGGTAAGGAGTTTAACTGTGTGGACTATCATTTCGAAGAAGTTTTTGCGAGCTAAAGTTGGAATAGTTTGTGTTTTTTTAATCAATAATTTAAAATTTAGAAAGGTCAGCATGTAACTAACAAAATATTATTTCGTTCCATAGATGTAAAACTTCCTGCAGGTATAGAAATTTCTGCTGAATTGGGTCCAAAATATCCACCCCCTGCTGGTAGAACGAATAAATGATACAACAGGACGATTGAGATAGAGCCATACAAAGTACTAGAGTAAATGGTAGCAATCTAATTTATCCCAATTCGTCAATGGTCATTCGTCAATATCAATGTAAACCCTGATTCCTTATAACTTATAGCGTTATAACTTTACTAGCTCGAAAAATAAACTGCCACCATTTACTATTCAATTTTGATCATTTCATGCTACGATTTAATGCAATTCCTTTATTTTATTGATCATCAAATGTTACCCTTGAATGTCAAAAGTTATCGATTCCATCATATTTATTTATGATAAAATAAATTTTTGTCGATGAGAAGAGGCAAGAGAAAAACTCTGTAAACAAATGGTGAGGTGAATTGCGTGAAATAGAGTTAATTACTAAGGAGTAGGAAATCAAAAAGTCCAATGTACGAGAAATTGAGCCCAACAGGAAACAGTATTATCCGAACTGGAACACTCATGAAACTTTTTGTCGATGAATCACTTAAAACAACTTATAGACTTATTACGGCCACAATTTCAAATGAATCAAGCAAGTGTAAAAAACTAGTGTACGAAAAATTTTGTCCAGCATGCAGGTGATGCATAAGATGAATGTGAGTGTCTAATAAGTTTATGAGTTTAAGTATAGCTTCAATTTGTTGGCTGAAATAGACCAGTTAGTTCATTATAAACAAGATCTAACTAACCATTCATTAATAATATGTCACTACCTCAGCATAAGACATGATTACCAAGATTTTTCAAAATTTAACTTTTCACCACTAAAGTTGAATTCTGAGACATCATGTCCATGATCAAAATTACTCATGATGGAATTATGATTAATGTTTTGTCACTAAGAGCTTAAATTATGATATTCACAATCGAAATACGATAAGGAATATAACATTGGTAACATCACAATAACGAAGGTAAAGGATGAAAGGCAAAATGTAAACAAGACAATGCGTTTTTGGTTTTTGTTTTTCATGTTTTCTTGGTTTTTTTGTTTTCTTGTTTTGGTGATTTTTAACGTATGTAAAGTAAAAATGGAAATGATTTTTGAATTGGATCTTAAGATGCACTAATTGGATTAGCTCAAAATTTTCAACATATGTTCTTTAGGGTATTCAAAGTATAAATATGAAAAATCAGGGCAATATCTGCACCAGAACTCAAGATGTTGAAGTTGAAGCAAAATGAAGTTTTATGAAAACAAAAAAATACTCTTTTGGCCTGATCTAGCGAGCTGTCACTACGCTCGAACATCGCTCGAAACGCTAGAGGGCGCCAGTGTCAACTATGTAAAAAAGGATGATAACACACGTAGTTGTCCACAATTAAGGTTCATTGAAGATTTTTGGGCAAATCTTAAATGCAAAGTCTATTCAGATGGTTGGTTGCCGAAATGCAAAAAGGATTTAATTAATAGGATCAGAAATTTTCTTAGAAAATACGATCCAATTTACTTCACTAATTTATCAATTGAAAATGTTAAATCCAAAGTGATTAAAGCTGGCCGTGAGGGATCAAATACCTTAATCCACTAGCTTTCATTGCTCTCTCAAAGTGTTGAAAAAATTAAAGATTTGTGATGCTTATTTCCTGAATTATAAGAGTTTGAAAATCATTTCCATTTTTACATTACATACGTTAGGTAAATATTAGTGAGTAATTGAAATGAATAACGAGGATACTTACCGAGTCAGGGTTGTCACACTTTATCTCCTCAACTTTCGGCTATTTTTCACTGATACTGATAGGGTGCGAATAGTCAACCAGGAATTGGAATCAGAAGGCTTATCAACGATGTCTATTCATGGAGTGGTGCATTTGACTGATAAATATCAAACAACAGACACAATTAAACGAAGGATAATAGATAATAGATAAAGGATAATCAAAGGTTGAAAGGGTTATAAAATTATGGAACTTGTAACTGTTGATCCTAAAGTGTCTCTAAGAAAAGCTGCAGCTATTGTTGAGTGTAACTATCGATCAGTTCATCATGTTTTCAAGAAAAATCATCTTTTTCCATACAGACCGATTGAAGGTCAATTGTTAACTGACAATCACATTCTTGGAAGGTTCAGCGGATACATGGGACTTAAGCCATTTAAAAATGAGCCAAATAAAAAATAGCCAACTAAATTTAAGACACTTAGAGAATCGCCAATTCCAAGTAGATTAACAAGATTCAAAAGCAAACGAATTTACTTTTCATGCATTTCATTTCAACGTCTTGAACCTTTTTCTAAGATTGCTATCAGTGAATCAATAAAGTATCTAGAAATGAATTATCAATCAACTGTTTCAAACAAAGGTAAACCTTTGATCAACTATCAGAATTACTTATTTAGACAGAAATCTCGTGTTGGCCTAACTAGTTATTGGTGTCGTACAATTTCTGAATGCTCAAGTAGAGCCAAATTATTTAATGGTACTTTTACAATTACTCGTGACCATAACCATGAACCTAATTTTGGTGACTTGATTCAACGTGAGCAACGCAAAGCTATTGAAGCTGCATTAAAAAACGATCCAACTAAATCAGGCTCGGAGATTTATGAAAGTGCAACGGCTTCTGTTTTAGCTAATTATGAGGCTGAAAAAGAACTTCTTGGTGCGTCTTTGAAGCCGTATGTTGATGTTCAGCTTGTTATTTCATATAACAAACTCAAAGAATTGCCACCTTTACCTTCATGCCGAGAAGCAATTAATATTGAGGAATCAATTGCTAGACTGGAAGATGGACGGAAATTTTTACTGGTCGAAAGGGGAAGTGATGACAAAATCGTCATTTTTGCTGCTGAAAACTTTTTAGAATATCTATTTCGAGCTGAAAATGTTTACATGGACGGAACATTTCAGGCAGTACCGAAACTTTTCTACCAACTTTATACTCTTCATGTTATGATAGAGGAAATTATGGTTCCTATTGTTTACGCGCTATTGCCAAATAAACAGAGAGAAACATACTTGCGGCGCTTTCGACATTTACAAGATGCAGCTTATGAACGAAATGCTATTTTTTGTCCCAAAAATTTTATCATTGACTTTGAAATGGGAGTTATTCTGCTATCAAAAGTTTGTTCGTAACGGCAAGCATAAAGTGCTGTCGTTTTCACTTTACTTAGTGTATTAGGAGGAAAACTCGCTTGGACTCAAAACTGATTATAACATATTGACGAACGTAACAAAGACTGTGAAAAGGCTAATGGGTCTGTCTCTTGTAAATCCGACCATATCGATACACTGTTCGAATGGATTGTTGCGGACTGTGACGATGACCCACGATTAGATGCGTTATTTGAATATTTCTTCGATAGTTTTTATAAAGAAGAAGCTCGATTTCCTCGACAACTATGGAATTGTTTCGACTTTCAAAGACCAAGAACTACGAACCATTTAGAAGGATGGCATAATAAATTAGCGCTTGATATCGAAATAAGTCACCCTAATTTATGGATTTTTATTGCGAATATCAAGAAACAGCAAAAATCTTTCGAAACAAAAGTTTTTTTACAAAGTTCTGGTGCATCAATTATTCGCAGACGATACAAGAGAGTTCAACAAATTAATCAATTCGAAAAGTTGAACGAAAAATACAAAAACGAAGAAATAACACCTAACGAATTCTTAGATAAGGTCAAATATTTGAAATTTGTGTAACTTTTTAGTACTTCGAGATATTGAAAAATAAATGTGCGCATTAGTACGAATTTTTTCGCCCTCTTTTCGATTAAATTACTTTCAATCAACTTTGACTAACTTTTTTTGCCAATTTTGTCCCATTGAAATAGCATGTAAATTTTTTCGACTCTAGTGCCATCTACTAAAACTGAGTTTGTAATTGGCGCATTTTTAGTTGGCCGTTTTTTCTTTGGCTGTTTTTTGTGTGTGCCGGTTCAGCTTCGGTGTTCGAGTGAAGAAGCTGATTAGAATCGGAATCCGCAATCTTTCTAAAATCGGGTTCAGCGATGAAAAAATCTTCGCATTAACAGGAAGGGTAAACAGACAAAACAACCCAATTTGGTCAATCAACAAACCAGAACGAGAAATCAACCCATTGTTAGCACATTCTGTTTAAGTTTATGTTTGGCCAGCTTTAAGTTCTGTCGGTATTATTGGTCCATATTTTTTTAGTCGAAAGGTTAACGCCGCAGTTTACCAAGAATGCTTTGAAGATTTTTTTATTCCTCGACTGAACAAAAAAGGATTTCGGTGTTTCGAGTTTTGGTTCCAGCAAGCAACTCGAAAGTCAGATTTTTTACACATACTCCTTTATAACAAAAAGTACAAACAATTAATACATATCTTTTTATTTTTCAGCAAAGTGTTTAGTATCGAGTGGATTTTCCCATAGAATGTAATGAAGGTAGCATTATTGATGGATAAAAATATGGGATGGTGATGCAAAATATTATGAGAAAATTGAGTATATTTGTATTCAAGGGGATGAGATTAAGATCACAGAAAGAGACAAAGATGTGCCTACTGTAAGTGAGCTATTGAAACAAGCTGTAACAAACGAAAAAAGGATTAAATTATAAATGGGGTTGCCCATATTGTAACCAAACTATAAGGCAAAGAAAAGATGTTACGGAACGGGATTTCAAAGGACAAAAAGACAAAGACTCTGTGTGTTCTGAAAGAATGAAAATTGCCTACAAAAGCAAATCGTAAACCTTACAAAGTTATTTTTGAAATTGATTTTTCAACCATGTTGCATTAAATTATTCTTTGAGAAATATTGATTGGCAATCACCACAAATAAAATATACTTCATTGCGTTTATTTACGCAGTCTTTGTGGAAATAAAGTCTAAATTTCACACACACGTACATCGGTCTTTTTCATTTTAAAATTGCAAATTATACAACCGCGAAAGAAAAGTTTGACATAGTTACCACTAACTTCACGCATATACAATCGTATCCAAGCACAATCAGCAAATCAATCTCAAACAATATCGCTGTTGTACACAGAATGAATTTTACATAAATCTTTTTGCCTTTCTCTCAATGAATTATTCATCGGCGCCATCGGTTTTCTTTTAGGCTCATATGATTCGGTTGAATTTTCACTTTATTTTGGACAAGATCAGTTTGTTTATTGGGAAAATGGTTCTCAGCCATTTTGGCAATAGTATAGAATTGTTCATAGATTTTCACGGCATGACCCAGTAAACAACGTTTGTATTGGTCAGTCAAATTTTCTATCATAACTGCTGTTTGCTTCGTTAAACCAGCTAATCCAGTCAATCTCTTTTTTTCAAAATATTCATCAACATTGACACTCTGCTAAAATTTCAACCGAACAAATTCAACCATAGGTTCAATGGATTTCAAACCAAACCTGTCAATACAGATCACTTCAATTTTCAGTTAAATTGACCGCTTTCTGTAAACGCTTGAGTTAGAGATCTGAAACTCATTTTTTACGGCAAAACTCATGGGTGAACATGTTGAGTCAGCCAATTTTTTCAAATATAAGAAATCGTAGTGATCTGTTTTTGATCTGAACAGAGAATTTTTCATTGAAAATAACTGCATTTTCTGGTTAATCAGCAAAAGTTACACCAGTATAATCAGCTTCATAAAAAAATCTGGTTTTATTATTGAAATAAAGGCGATCGAAGCTTCAACTTTGACCTCAATTTTATCGAAAACTGGTGACTCAAACAAATTTTCAATAGCACTGATAGACTCAGTTTTTATACCCCTAAAAACTCACAAAGTCGCAACTCTTAACGGTGAAATCGAAGTTTTTGGACATTGTCCTTTATAATAAACTTTAATAATCAGTATTTACACATTTCGTTAGATTCATTAACAACATTTTTTTTCTTGGAGCCTTTAAAAACCTTTCGACAATATAATGGTAACAAAAAGCTCAGCATAACATAGATAATTCCCATGACTCCGAGATAATAAGTAAATACTACTGGATTGGTTTCAATAACTTTTGACAAAACTGTCGTGTGAATTGTTTCACCAATCACTCCGTTGACAAAAATAAACGAAGTCATTGCATTTGTAACAGGAAAATAATGTCCTAGTGATCCATATGAAATTGAAAATACTGGTGAATAACCTATTCCCAGTAAAGTGAAGCTGATCCACGTAAAAAGCTCTTTCGATGCTGCATAAGGAACCAGAGTAACCACACCTGCCACAATGATTAGCAGATTCATATAAAAAAGTTTACTCTCTTTTATAACCAGAGTTAACGGGATAAAAATGCATCTATAAAATGAAAACATTGTCCAAAATACGGTTGCCACAAGAACAGCATTTTGTTTATCCATATGTACATCAGCTTTAACAGCAAAGGCAGTACACAAGTTACCTAAAGAAATGAAATGGTCAACCATTGACTTCAACTGCTAACTTGTTTTATGTTTTAAATGATGAAGTTTAAAGACTTACCAACAACTGCTTCAGTTCCAAAAGCGAAATTTGCCAAGGCAGCTGTAATAGTAACTGCGAGAACCTTTTTAAGCCTACTTGTTTGGACAAATCGCGAGTTCTCTCCTCCAGTTTCTTCAACTTTGAATTTTTGTTTTCTATCATAGAGGTAGCAAAAAAAGTAGGGAACTGCTACAACAACAAGAACCATTCCAACAACCATGAAAGCATATTGAACTTTTACATCTTCTGGTGTATAAGTAATTGTGGTGGTTTTATTGATTGCATTGATGATGGCTGTTGCATTCGTCAGGTCTATTGTTTCTGGTGAAGTTATTGAGACACCTTGGTCAGTATTCAACCCATCTGATTCGGTACTGGGAAGTAGGAAAGGTCGAGTGATGATTGGTACAATTAAAGCCCCAACTCCATAAAACATGTGCAACACTTGTAACCAGTTGACTCCATTTTTACCCCAGATTCGGAGTATAATCACATTACAGTCTATAAATGATAAAAAGATGAGAGAAGTTGAATTATCACAATTTTGCTTTAGAAGTATTTACATATATCAAAGACTCCGAGAGCAAAGCCAGCAATAAAGATGAAAACCAAAACAGTTTCCAAAGATCGGAACCATGGAGCCAGAGCAAGAAAAACTCCTGCGACGAGATTGGATGCCGAAAGTACCAAAGAGTCATCAAAGTATTTTTCAAAAAAACCAGCTGTTGAAAAAAAAGAACAGTGATTTTGAATTATTGTGTCAATAATCACAAGAGCAACAAAAAATAACTTGGCATTCAATCTAATCTTGAAATATCTTACCAACTGTGGCTCCAACAACATAACCTACTGAACGAGTCTGGACAAGTCGAGATGTGGCTTCAAATGATCTCTGAACATAAATTTGAATATCGAGTAGTGAACTTCCAATCAAAGTATTAGTACCACCAAGACCAGCGAACGTAAGATAAGTTAAGATAGTTTTGAATATCTTGTACTTATTAACTCGTAAATATTCACACAAGCTCATCTTTCAACTTGTGATCGACGATTTGATCTGGTTACTGAAATCTCATCAACTCAGCAAGATAAATCTTCAATTATCAAATAACTTAACCATATAAGCGGAGATATTACTCTTTTCAACAGATTCACTTGAGAAACTGAAATTAATGAAGCTTGTTTTCATGAATATATTACATGTATAATTATGCTATGATACAAATACATTTTAAAAAGCCAAAAGACGCAAGCAAAAGATCATAGTTATAACTATTATAAAAATTATATCAAGCTTATCTTATCAGACAATTATCAATGCAATACAGACAAGAATATAAAGAAAAAAGATTCAACGATTTTCTGTATTTTTAATCAGTTGTACCTTTGCCTGGTTAAAACAAATAAACATTCGATTTCAAGTCAATCAACTGATTTTTCATTTCCCATTATCAGTAAACCATAATTGTTTGAATCTTTATGTGATCATTGAAATGTTATCCGGTATTGCAATTTGGCTTTACATTAATTAAGTGCTTATTAATTCGATTTACGATGGAATTTATTTTGTGGTTAATACAATAAATATTATCATTTGGGGCATCTTCAATGCGGCAGATAGCGTTATCTTTGATTAGTCTTGCGTTTTAAATTTGGGTGCAAGCAGGTGATAATCTTTATTGTATTAACCACCAGCATTGCATTGTAAACTGGATTCCAAGTTAGCTGTTAAAAGGGGGTCAGGTCACTTGAGCGAAAGACATTTTAGCGAAATTAGTATTCCAATGATCCTGTTTAAAATTCTTTCAAAGACAATTTTTCACTAAAACGGTTGGTACTAAAAGTACACAATTTATCAAAAAATACACATAAATACACAACAGTGTAAAAGACAATTGTCAAATCGGCGTAAGATTCAGAATGAAATGAACCGCATATCAATCGAAAGCTTATGTTGAGTAGTGTATTCCTCTTGGATCAAAATTTGAATCTTCTAGGGAATTATTCGACAATGACTTTTTGCGTTATTGAACTTTTAATATTTTTTTCATGTGAATAAATGTTCAAAGCCCTTATTTACCCTACACAACAGACCTAGAACATATTGTTGGGCGACTTGAATAGTGTCATGAAAGGTACCTAAGAATCTTCTCCATCAAATTTTGAATTCATATTTTCTTTTAGATAAATACTTCATTATTTTATTGCAATGTTCAACAAAATCATTTTAATTACGAAAAAATCGGTTCTTTTTATGCACTTTGAGATAGATCAATTATTTTCTTAATTGATTCCTCGATTGTCGGAATATTAGGATCTCACTCTTTTTGATAAGGTAAGAACTCATCATAACTGCCATCATTCCCTATATCCGTACCATTTAAGAGATCATGTTAACTTTTTTCACCCTTCATGGTGATTATATGATGTTTTGACACATTCAACGTTTTTGTATAAACATTGCCTTTTCTAAAAACAAGAAAATAAAAAATTTGCTAATTGATTTGCTTTTTTAGCTAAGAAAAGTGACGATGAAATGAATGTTTGAACGAATAAGTCTTTTCAATTTTTTATCCGAAAATTCGTTAGTTTCACAAGCTTTTCGATGATAATTTCTAGCATGTCCTTGAATCTTCAATTTTTTTCAATATTAAATGAGTGAAGAAAGAGGAAGAGTAAGATTGAGAAGTTGAATGGAGGTAAAACACCAATTTTTTATCAAAATTTATGATAATGATGAGAAGAAGTATCCTAGATTTAATGATCAATGTAACGACGATGGAGAGAAACTAACACAATAATCTAATGGACAATCTAATAGTTGCTGGATGCTGGATCTAGTTGATGATGTTAGCAAGGTAAATGAAACTGAATTGAAACAAATCGATGATTTTAACTGTTTTTGCTTAGTGTTTGCATGAAAAGTTGATTTGATCAGATCAACTTGTCTTTTCATAGTCAACCATCGACACTTGAATTTAACTGGATCTAGTGACATGATTCGTTTACGGGACAACCTTTTGCGTTCAGCACATCTAGCATCGGACGTTTCAATTGGATTTTTTTGTAAATAATTTGAAAGCCATTTGAGATTGCCGCCACAAACAAAAGGGTTGCCTCCCAAGTGAAGTGTCACGATGTTTTTAAAATAATCAAAGGTGCCATTGGCAAGAGATTGGATCTTATTGTCATAAAGTGAAAGTAAACTGAGGTTATGAAGTCCTGAGAAAAGGTCTTTACGTATGCATGAGATATTGTTGTCATTGAGCAGAAGAAGCTGAAGAGATGATAATCCATACAATACGTTTCTAGATAAATTATTTAATCGATTACCATACAAAACCCTGAAAAATATAGAAACAAAACAGATTAGAATAAAATTGAGAAAAGTGAGGCAGGCCAAAGCTGCCTAGAAAGGAATTTTTTTGTTATGAACACACATGATACACAATTTTATACTGAATTCATTCATTCTTTCTATTTCATTCAATCTATGTTTCGTTTTCGAGATATCATTAAAAAACGGTAGAAATGCATGGAAAAGTTGCACAATTATGCAAGATGAAAGAACTTTCTAGATAGATTTTAGATGTCAAATTCAATTCTGATTACCATGAAGTGATTTATTTTGATCCATCAGGACGGAAAACTGGCCAATTTCAAATAAATGTGCTATTGCCCCTTTAAAGCTTAGGATAGTGATTACATAATTTACATTGTTGACAATTCTTGTTGGAAAGTCTGCGTTTTCCGATTTCAAGGCTATGATATTAAAATACAGAGTTAATGATAATGAATTTGAATACTTGTGAATACGTGTAATAGATATGGTAATTTACACTGATCTTTGCAAAGCTACCAATAACTTTGAACGTATACATTGTTAAGGTTCGTATTTGTGTAGATGTTAACACAACCAAATTTTTGCTCCTGTAGCTTGTGATTAATAGAAATCTTTGATAAACAATACGTTGTATTATTCATATAAATGCACCATCCGTTTCAAATTAAACCTTTTGCTTCGATTGGGTATGTTTGAACAGTCTGAATTTTTATGCTAGTATCAAAGCATTAAAACTGGACTAGTTTTAAAATATCTCAATTAAAACGTTTTCAATTTTAATTTAAAAAATATAAATTGCTCAAAAACAGTCACAAACATGATACTAGAAAACAGGAACTCGTGGATCAAAGCGTGTGATGGCCACATTATAATAATAGATACAGAAACAAATAGGTGAAATAAGTGTTTATCAAATCATTTTTTACTGACTTTTGTCTTGCTCACAAACTACTCAGTATGTTAATTTCTGCTCAGTAAACAGAGCAGACAGTTCCTCAAATTTGAATCCTATTAACTAGATGTATGGTTGTAAAATCCTTGAAAAATTCAACACTATTTAGTCTGATAAACAAGATCGAAAATAAATTCATACACGTTTACGATTCAATACAGAGGAAATTAAATCTGAGTAAATAATTTAGTCAATTGTTTGGGACAAACACTGAAAAATTTTGCACAGATGAAAAAACAAAATAATCAACTAAATGGTATAAAAAGCCTCGGCGAAACACAAAAGATATCAGTTGAAAAAGTATCAACAAGAAAACAACAAACCATGAATATAAGATTATTAACTTTGTGCCTCGTAGCGATAACAGCGTTTAACGTTGTTGACGCAAACAGCCTATCCAGATGGAATCCTCTGAACATCGCTATGAAAATGCCAATGGAACTTTTTGGTAATCACAAGAAAACTGACTCAGCCACGAAATCATCAACAGGAACCGCCACAACAGCTTCAAAGTCACTGAAAGGCCAAAAACCAACAACCAGTAACTCTAGTTCGCATGAGAAATCACCTAACACAGCATCATCAGGATCAGGTTCAGGATCATCAGCAGCAGCTTCAGGTTCAGGATCATCTGCACCTGCACCAGCATCAAATACTGGATCAGGATCATCATCAGCAGCTTCAAGTTCAGCAGCAGCAGCATCAGCAGCATCAGCTTCAGATTCATCATCAGGACCAACATGAACATCAACATCAACCAGTAACTCACCTAACTCAGCATCATCAGGATCAGGTTCAGGATCATCAGCAGCAGCTTCATCAGGAGCAGCAGCTTCAGGTTCAGGATCATCTAGCTCAGGATCAGGACAAGGATCTGGTTCATCAGGTTCAGGATCATCTGGTTCAGGTTCATCAGGATCAGCAGCTTCAGGATCAGCAGCATCAAGTTCAGCAGCAGCAGCTTCAGACTCATCATCCGCACCTGCACCAGCATCAAATACTGGATCAGGATCATCATCAGCAGCTTCAAGTTCAGCAGCAGCAGCATCAGCAGCATCAGCTTCAGATTCATCATCAGGACCAACAACAACATCAACATCAACCAGTAACTCACCTAACTCAGCATCATCAGGATCAGGTTCAGGATCATCAGCAGCAGCTTCATCAGGAGCAGCAGCTTCAGGTTCAGGATCATCTGGCTCAGGATCAGGACAAGGATCTGGTTCATCAGGTTCAGGATCATCTGGTCCAGGTTCATCAGGATCAGCAGCTTCAGGATCAGCAGCATCAAGTTCAGCAGCAGCAGCTTCAGACTCATCATCTGCACCTGCACCAGCATCAAATACTGGATCAGGATCATCATCAGCAGCTTCAAGTTCAGCATCAGCAGCATCAGCAGCATCAGCTTCAGATTCATCATCAGGACCAACAACAACATCAACATCAACCAGTAACTCACCTAACTCAGCATCATCAGGATCAGGTTCAGGATCATCTGGTTCAGGTTCATCAGGATCAGCAGCTTCAGGATCAGCAGCATCAAGTTCAGCAGCAGCAGCTTCAGACTCATCATCTGCACCTGCACCAGCATCAAATACTGGATCAGGATCATCATCAGCAGCTTCAAGTTCAGCAGCAGCAGCATCAGCAGCATCAGCTTCAGATTCATCATCAGGACCAACAACAACATCAACATCAACCAGTAACTCACCTAACTCAGCATCATCAGGATCAGGTTCAGGATCATCAGCAGCAGCTTCATCAGGAGCAGCAGCTTCAGGTTCAGGATCATCTGGCTCAGGATCAGGACAAGGATCTGGTTCATCAGGTTCAGGATCATCTGGTTCAGGTTCATCAGGATCAGCAGCTTCAGGATCAGCAGCATCAAGTTCAGCAGCAGCAGCTTCAGACTCATCATCTGCACCTGCACCAGCATCAAATACTGGATCAGGATCATCATCAGCAGCTTCAAGTTCAGCAGCCGCAGCATCAGCAGCATCAGCTTCAGATTCATCATCAGGACCAACAACAACATCAACATCAACCAGTAACTCACCTAACTCAGCATCATCAGGATCAGGTTCAGGATCATCAGGAGCAGCTTCATCAGGAGCAGCTTCAGGTTCAGGATCATCTGGCTCAGGTTCATCAGGACAAGGATCTGGTTCATCAGGTTCAGCAGCTTCAGGATCAGCAGCATCAAGTTCAGCAGCAGCAGCTTCAGACTCATCATCTGCACCTGCACTAGCATCAAATACTGGATCAGGATCATCATCAGCAGCTTCAAGTTCAGCAGCCGCAGCATCAGCAGCATCAGCTTCAGATTCATCATCAGGACCAACAACAACATCAACATCAACCAGTAACTCACCTAACTCAGCATCATCAGGATCAGGTTCAGGATCATCAGGAGCAAGCTTCAGGTTCAGGATCAATCTGGCTCAGGTTCATCAGGACAAGGATCTGGTTTATCAGGTTCAGCAGCTTCAGGATCAGCAGCATCAAGTTCAGCAGCAGCAGCTTCAGACTCATCATCTGCACCTGCACCAGCATCAAATACTGGATCAGGATCATCATCAGCAGCTTCAAGTTCAGCAGCCGCAGCATCAGCAGCATCAGCTTCAGATTCATCATCAGGACCAACAACAACATCAACATCAACCAGTAACTCA
>NW_015449944.1:121437-144553 GCF_000239435.1 Tetranychus urticae | reverse complement strand
CTATTCAAGTGATTGTGACCTGAATTTAATGAAACTGTATTCAGCAACAAAACTTTCAGTGTTAATCTAAGAGATGCATCCTCCTGAGTGATCCTTAAGCTATCTTTGTATCCAAATATTCTCATCTTCTTTGATATTAATTCTCTTTTATCTTTCGTGAAGATTGTAATCCTTTACTTTATAAACTATACTGATGGAATTGAAATAAAATTCATTCGATTTACCGATCTAGCTTCCAAAAGGAAATGTCCCTGAAGCAATCAAATTGTATGCAAGGTAGAAATTCGCGTTTGGATCGCAATTAGTGAAAAACTGCACAGCGCCATCTACTTTATTCCTGCACATTTAGCCCTTCTTTAGCAAATTTAATCCAAATAAGACTTTCGAAGAAAATGCGCTAGGCGCTGGTAAAGTTAGGGTGTGGTGTGGAGTCTGGACAGAAGGAAGGATTGGGCCCTATTTTTAAACTGAAAATGTCAAAGGGGACAATATATAGTCGTTTGACATCGGTAAAGATAGCTGGATAGCCCTGTATGCTCATGAATACCTTTAAAAGAGACTCAAACCATTACTGCAAAATATCATTCAGATAATGAATACTTATTCTGGCCTGATAGAGCTTCAGCACATTATGCAAAAAATACTTTTGCAACTCTATCTGCATTACAAATCAATTTCATGGAAAAAATAGGATTCCGCCAAACTCAGACCGATTGAACGTTTTTGGAGCCATAAAAAATTATGCAAATGGATAAAAAGCTGACAACTATGATCAATTGAAAGCGAGTCAGAAAAGCTGCTTAGCATGGACCATTAAAAGCAAAACATTCGATTCAGAATTGAGCTCAAAATATTTGAATGAAGTTTGTGCTATTTTTTGGTTATCACCCCTTATTATTAATATTATTTATGTAGACATTGATAATAAAAATTGTCTCCTCTGATCGTTATGGTGTTAAGTTATGGTATGGTAAGTGCTCTTCTATTAGGACCATTACATCAAACTTGGCCATTTTGTTTTTTTGATATTGCAATAGGTATAAATCATATGATGGAAATTTAGCATTATATGTATTGTTAGTCAGAACCTACCCAGTGATTTGAAATCATTAACTAACAATACAACTGTAAAAGCCAACTCTTTTCCGCATCACCTATTCCCTCTTCCACCGATCTCACGTTCGTTTTCTTGATCTTCTTCACCCTTCATGCCACTCCAATCTCACCGACCTCACGTCTTTACCTTCCACCAACTTAATCTAACTGTTGTATTTGATACCTTTAACTTGTTACCCTCCATTTAACCTCTAAAACAAACTTTTACCTAACACTAAAAAGCCTTAATTAAGCCATTGATACTTGCGGTATTTCGTTCCTTTGCTTGTTATATTGACTGGAACGACTTAGAGATCAATTTCAACTCTTTTAGTATAAATACAGAGAGCAAATTGAATAGAATTGTAGTTTAAGTTTACCTTTCATTTAATAAACATTAAGTTTTTAACTTTTCAATTGTTTTGTTCAACAACAACCTTTAAGTATCAAAAAATATTTTCATTAATGGTTAAACGCAAGCAATGCAAACTTTGAACCCAATTTTCATCATTTTTTTTCTTCCCAATCAGATCATGATCATCATCAAAGAGAAATGAAGAAGAGATAGCTCTCAATAGGATTCAATGAAAAGTCTAGTCGCTTCGATTCCATTTTTACATTTTTACCCTACATTCCTGATCTGAATGTTATGGATTTCTTTGTTAGGGGCTATTTGAAGGTTAGAGTGTATGCAAACCGACAGTGACCATCAAGAACTAGTAGAAGGCATTGAAACCAACTTCAGATCGATTTCTGACGAGATGAGAACAGCAGTTGCTGCCTTTGTTACGCGATTACGCTACTTCATAGCCGTAAAAAAGAGAAGTGTTAAATAATTTATGAATAAATTATCACTATTGAGTTCACTGTTGCACTTTTTTCATTTAAAAGCAAACAACATGTATCCATTTTAATTCAATCTAAAAACAAACGCTGATAAATTGAACTTTCAGAGATTTATTCGAATAAGAATTGAAGAGTTGCATGAGCAAACTGGAAGAAACTGAAATCGGCGAATGAAAAATGGAAGGTTTGATTCCTGACTTTGGTCGATGGCAATGCGAAACAAATACAAAAGTTCATATGAAGGTAAACTGAAGATTTTGAGATACAACAAAAGAGCAATAAAAAGTGCGATAGAAAACAAAACTAATAACTTTTCTTAAGCTAATTACATCAAATTTTGAAACAATATGCTACTCTTAAACTTAAAAAATATTCTGTCTGTATTCCGCGATTTTTTCATTGATTAAATCAATTCCTTGTTGCTCCAGAAAATTATCTTGCGATGAGCCCCCTCGGTGCTGAGACATCAACATTACTATTTTTGATCCTTTTCATCCAATATTTCACTGTAGAATGTGAATACGCACGTTGAATAAAAATTTTCGTACAAGCATCTTGAGTTACATACACTGACCAATTCAAAAAAGATTGAGATTACTTTTAAGGTTTTTAAATGGGTTTCAGTCACTCGCACAGTTTTATTTTTTGCAAAAATAGTCGAATCTCAGGCGAGCTGAGCCTCCTCAGGGTTCGCAAAATCTTTCACTCGGAGAAATGCCCGCCAAAAGTCAATTTGAAGTCAAATAGCGGATTTACCTTGAATGAACTTGAGCGTTCAAATTTATGGTTTTTCAATTTGCGAAAGCTCATAGTTCAAGTATGAGGTCTATAACACCAACCTTGCTTATACTGGGGCTGGTTATGCTTGCAAACATGCGTTAAATGAAAAAAACGGTTTTGTGTCCTAGTGAGTCAAAAGCTTTCAATCTTGCTAGCGGCGAAATAGGTTGCGTGAGTTGTAATTTTGTCGTATCTCAATTTCTCTTTTTCTAACATGGGTTTAGCAAACTATTTTTAAAAGAGATCATTCAAAGTCCATGTAAGATTTTGAGGCCATTTGATAACATTTATTAATAATCATTAGACAATATCCCATTGAATTAACTAAAATTTAGTTAAACTAAAAATTAAATAAGTATTACGTCCAATGGACGAGAAGCAACATTTCCAGTCATTTCATATTACCACATTGGAGTCATAAATTCAAATCCCCTCAATAATCCTTTAGCTAAAACAACGAGTTAGTTTTGCCCTTCTGACCATTGTTGAGAATAAGAAATAGATTTGTCAAGACAGGGAAATAGAATAAAGAAAGAGGAGAATAATTTTGACCATTTCTCTTTCTCAATTTAAACAATTAATGTTTGAATGTTAAATCCATTTAAGAAAATGTATGTCGAAATTTACGATGGATAATACCAAATTTAAGAGCAAAGTTTCGAGATTAATATGCACTATTATCTGTCTCTCTAGGACATCCTACCTTGCTGAAATGTCAAAACTTTATGAGACTTTACCCACAGTTCACCCTTTATGTATAATTTTCCTATCCAAGACATCATGCCTAACTCGCTGAAATTCCGATGATAACTTTACTAAAAGTTCGCCAGTCGGATTAACGGTAAGTTAGAATGACTTTTTCTAGCAATAAAAAATGAAACAACAGTTAAACATTAAATAATATTTTAATTGCGGGAAGAATCCTTTGAGCCCATTAGCAGAAATACAGTAAATTAGTTGTTGACGGTCTCATTTTCATCTCGAATGACTTTAAGCTCTCGGACAATTTGATTGAATTCCCAACTCATAGGCAATATTTCAAAAGGTGCACTAAAGGATAGATATACCAATTTATGAACCACTTAATATAATAATATGAACTCAACTCAAAATACAGCCGTGAATTGAAAGTTGAATCCACTTTTTAAATCAATTGCGCAGGTAATCAGCTATTGGTTTTATTATCTAAATTAGATATTTCGGCTCAAAATGTATGGGTTAACAGTTTGTAATCAGCAATTGATTAAGTTAATCATAGATTTGATAATAAAACGAGGGCTGTAACGGATAAATCAAAAAGCTTTTCTAATCAAAATATGTGATATATTTAAGCTTAGTGCACCTTCATGAGAATCAACTTGTCCAAATGGCATAAATACCATTTCCCATTGCAATATTCACAAATTTTTCGTTTCCTTTCCTTGTCCATTCATTTTTTACAATAATTTTATTCAAATTTCCACATTTTTTTCAGCTTTCTTCAAACTGTAAAATGATATGCCAACAGTTTACATGAATGTATATGCAAAACTAAACACAGATAACAGTCAGACAACAATGCTGTCATCATCCATAGACTCTAACGAACAATTTGCTCCATCAGACGAGTCCCAAAGAAGAAAGGTATTTTTCTTGAACGGAATCGATAATCGACTTTGACGATTTCCTCCTCGCTCCAAAAATTGGGTTGCCAGTAAAACAATTACAACCAGAACGTAAACAGCAACGACAGCCTGTAAGTAGTCAAAAAGCAGGTTTAAATCAATTAGTTTTTGTTCAAAATAAAAATTGACTCGGAATAATATTAATTTCATATAAAAAGCGTCAGGATAATTATCGTTATTGAAACAATAAAATTGGTTACTACAAAGACTTAAGTTATAATCGGGCCTAAAAAAGTTTAACTCGAATTTGTTTTTTTCATTTCTCACAAACATACCTTTCATCTCTCTTGATATTTGAAAAGTTAGTGCGAGAATAATCAAGTTACGCTCTTCTTCGTCATACAATTTGATTGATGAATATAAATCTAAATATTAATCAAACACTTTCAACTCAGAAAATCAATGTTTACCTCAAAGAGTTGAAATGTTACAAAAAATTGTGCAGTGAATGAGCTAATCTCATGATATAAAAGAAATTGATATTCCAAGAGCAAATATAATGCCTTTTATCAGAATGATGATATTTATCTAGTCAATGATGAGTAAAAGTGACCGATATAATAACTTTTTCGTGGCTTTTTTCTCTATTTTCTTGTATTCCCCTGAATCAAGACTACGCTTTGTTTCATTTCCTTTTCTGTACAATTCAACTCCATCTTTATCGTTCATCTTTCTTGTTTGAATCAAAACATTCTTAACTTTTTCTTTTGCTTACATTCCTTTTCAAATGTTTACTCTAAACTGACTTGAATGTGTTTGCTTAAACTAATCTTATACCTTGCCTTGGAGCTAACATGGATACAAAGCAAGATTGAATTTAGTGTTTACCTTTTTCCAAGAAAATAAAACAATTGACAATTGCAAGAAAAATTTAATGAATGTTCAGATGTTTTCGTCTCTCATTTTTTTCGCACTTATCAAGAAACAAATTGTAGAGTCAAGTAAACCTTGACTTCACCACAATTTGAATATCAATGGCATACGAATGATTTACTCAGATTATTGGACTGTAAATTTATTAAAGGATTAATGGTTACTGATGTGTTTTGAAGGAAAACTTTCTTGAGATTATTCCAGTGGAATAGCATTATTCATTCCCTGTAGCTGTTTATCGAACCACTTGGAGTTGATTTTAGATTCCATGTTTTTCTTTGTTGAATAAACATGAACTTGGTTCGTGAATAGTTTCTCCTTTCTTAGCACTGATTAATAAAGTAATATTTATTGCGATGCAAAATTACATTTGCTTTATCGTTACAGAATGGCTTTTGATTCGAAAGTCATCAATAAATGGTTTGTAAGAAAAAGCAGATAATTAATATAGTGCTTCTTCTGTTTGTCGTAATTTAATTTCTTTACTTAGCTTACAGCTATCTAGAAACAGGGAATAATATTTAGAGCAAGTCAAACAATAATATTAAGCTTGAATGAAAGATGGTTCATCTAACTAAAGAATCTTTATTTCTATTCTTGCTTTCCGATTTTTATTTCTCACTGGGAATTCCTTTTCACACGGATGAAATTGATTAATCTTGGTAACAAGAGTGTAGAGAATTTGATTTCATGATGATTTCAAGGGAATGCAAGTTGATATAAGATATCAATTAAAGAATAGTTAGCTAGAATTGACCGTAAAATGAAATGAAGAGTACATGTATTTTAACGTGTACCAGTTGTTTAAAATTATTAGCCAGTTGAGTTTGTCATAAGAAATAGGGTTTCATAAGTAACAAATGGTTGCATCAATTTTTTAACTTTAGTTTCGAAACGATCGATATTTTTTCAGGAAAACATTTCGAACTTCGAGTACTCTACTAACTACTATATATTACTAACATATATCTAGTGCTTCACAAAAATCTAGGTAAAGGATTATTACTATCACGGGCTTATATTGCGGTATACTTTTTCAAGCATACATCATAACAATTTCTTTCAATTCGCCTTTCAAGCCTAAATAAGACTGATCAGCTTGCATTCATGTTAGACTCCTTGGTCCGTATTATAAGACGGGTCAGATAGAGTAACGATCTACTGACCACTGAATCACTAGCTTGCCACTTTTACCAACAAACCACCAAAGGAATGAGATTTAAAGCAACGAAACTGGTGTGACTCACAAGGGAAGTGCACGACATGGCTAACACGGATTTGAATGAGAGATGTATCATTGGATAGAGCATGTTGAGTTATGATACTTTTTCTGGAAATGCAGTGGTTCCTAAGATATTTGGGTTTGAATTTTGGGCATTTTCCTTAAAATCATTTTTAATAAGTCTAAAATTATCTAATCAGGCGTAGTTGTCAGTATAAATATATCCATTTATTTATTTATATCTTTGAGGAACACAATGCACTTAAAAATTTTAGCACATCTATTAGAGACTCATCAATTTCAATGAACAATTTTTTTGATTGTCAAGACACTACTTTACACATGAAAGTTTATTATTGTTTATGATAAAAAAGGAAAATGAAAAATGAAAAATGAGGGAAAGCTTGAGGGACAAGGCGTAAATTACAAAGTGTAAAATGAATTGAGACAAATATTTAACAATCCCTTATAAAATTACTGGTCATTTTATCAAAGGCTAAAATAAATGTATAAAATCTTGGCCAACTTTCATGAAAGCATCAACTTTTATTTTAAAACCTAACTTTGGCTAGAAACTTTCATTGAAAATTTTTATCAAAGCACGATGAAAAATAATGCGAAACTAAGCCAATAGATGTCTATAGTGAAACTCGTGACTATGAAATCAAGTCATACTATACAAGTCAATGCAATCCATTTACCCTGTGAATCTTTTACTCTTGATAAAACATTCATCTGATCATATTCTGGTCTATTCAAGCCTAAACATTGATCAGAAAGATGATAGATTTAGCATTGGAAAAGAAACAAAAGTGGAACAGAAAAAAAGATGAAGAAAATTGAAACGCACAATTGAGAGTAAATTGATACCGAAAATAATTTAATATGAGAAACAAATTACATGTAATTGTGAATAATGGGTTAACACAAATATAAGCCGTAATACCAAATAATATGATTCTCTCGGTGGAAACGGGAAACGTTCAAGGTAAATGCGTTCAAATCCCAAATGGAATTTTCATTTTCAGAATCAAAGAGGAAAAAAAGTGAGATAATCTATTTAACATTCTAATGTTATAAAAATATAATAAAAAACATTTTCCAAATCATTCCCTTGAGAAGCAACATTATTATTACCATCATTATCATTATCTTTATTAGCATTATTAAAAGGAAATCTGAGATTTCATGATAGCTCAGCTGCATACAAATGTCACTATTTGCTCAAATTAATCTCAAAGTATTACTACAGTTTATTGTGATGTAAACAGCAAAAGGAGAGCAAAGCATTTACTTTATCGAGTTATTCCAATTGTAATACTTTGATGATTCCCAGTCAATAATTTTGGCTAATAAACAATAGTCCGAATCAGTCAACTGTTTACAATGATAATGTACTTGGAGTAAAACTTATTCAAGATAACAGTCTAATAATATCATACTCAACATTGGAGTAACAGTGAAAAAGTTTCTTCTTCTGGGCAAACTGGAGTGAAACTTGCTCATGATTTCACTCTGTAAATTCAATTGGTTCAATTGGTTGTTGTGATGTTTCCTCAAGTTTGCAATTTAATCATGTTGACTGTTAATCATTTTTAAGCATTGAGAGTATCAAGTTCATCTTTCATACAGCATTGAGAGAAATATTGAAACTTTAGTTTACTTACCGAAATGTACAAAACTGTATCTGCCGATTGAGTTTTGATGTGAATCTGATAGAGTTTACCATCCTTTCCACGTTCAGTTATATCAAAAGGAAGTCCCAGAGGCAAGATTTTACAAAAAATTGAATTTCTTTGAGTTTCAAGAGAAAGATTGAATTTTTTGTTCATTCCATGAGTCATTGAGTACAAATGAAATAAACAATGAAAACAGATTTCCAGTGTAACAATGTTTACGTCAACATGGTATTAACAGGATCCAATTTGAATGATAAAAAAGTCGATTGAAGATGAAAGGAAAGGAGAAAAACGAATTTTCAATTAGATCAACTTTTTTACAAGGTGACATGACATGGCTCAATGGCAAAAATTTCATTTAACACACAGTGCTGGCTGCAAAAAGTCTGAAATTTTAATCATTTTAGTGAATTTCAGACTAAAACAATTGATTGATTACAAGGTTTTAATCAATCAAATTGATTGCAAAAAATCCTTGAATTATCCATCGATCAGTCAATGTGTTAAAACTGCAATGAAACTCATCAGTCCCAGTCAATCCCTGTAATGTCAAGTTTGGTCAACTTGATATTTTCCCATAAAAGATGCTTCATGATTGTGTCAATCTTTATCAATAAAGTGTTATCCATTGAATCGATGTTTCATGTTTCATGACTTTAACTAATTGTTGGTCAAGAGTCGACAGTATTGTTAAAACATACGTTCATGATTGACAATTTTTCCAACGTTTCTCAAACTCTTTCATCTAATACAATACACTTTGTCGACTTGAAATTTTATTATCATTTGCATGAGCTGAGAATGCTAATCAGCTCAACATTGATCCATTTCATTCATCATTTTTCCATGAATATTAAATTATATTGAAAGCTCAGACTGACCAAGAATTATGCAAAAAAGTTGATTATTTTAATCTCATGAAGTTTCTGAGTCAATGAATACATTGTCTTGTTTTCCATTGAAAATGAATTCATTTTGTTCATTTATTTCGATTTTTGAGTTTATGAATTTTTAACTAGTTGATTGGAGTTGAATGAAGTTTGATGCTTAACTTTTTTCCATATAAACTTTTTCGAGATTTATTTAGTCTCGATGAAAGTCAACATGAATGGTTAACGAAATTTTCATGTTAATATTTTTTTCTTTGCATTTTGATAGTGTCAAGAAAAGATGTCATTGAATTATTTGAATGTCAATATTAACTCGTCGATAGAGATTTATCAAAAGAAGGGAAAAGTTCAAAGTTTGACCAGACGTAAGATGAAGCAAAAGGTTGCCTTTTTTAGCCTCACGACATTGCAATGAATGTTTCATCAGTCGAGCCTTTTTATGATAATCCATTGAATTATGCAAAAGGCAAGTTATTATGATTAAACATACTGAATGCATCTGTACTGAAATGAATAGATATTGAAACTAAATTTTTGATCATCGAATGCTCTAATCTGATAGAGTTTGAATTTACATTAGGTGCTGCTAAATAAATACTGTAAATCTTTTTATTCAAATATATGTAAGAATAGTTAAAGCCAAGAAAAGGATTGAACAAGAATGAAAATGGTAAACACTTCAAACATCAACTAAAGAGTCATTAGAAGCAATCTTTGAAAACTCAACAATTCTGAATTTGAGGTAGAAGAAATTACAAGTTCGAGAAATAGTTCAAGATTGCATTGTTCTTTTTGAGTAAAAGTGCTCATTGACCTTGTCCATCCATGAAAACTAATTATCTTTTCGAGTAACTCTTGAAAGATTCTTTACATTAATCCCAGGTAAATCTCGAATGATGAGACTTTTCGAAGATGAACACTGAGAAAACATTTGGTTGACAGTATTGAGCATTGAATTGATTGCTAAACAATTGTGAACTCAAAATAATGAACTCTCGGCTAATCAAACCAAGAGTCTCAACCTGTCAAAATGGTCAACGTTTTGATTGAATGCTCGTCAGCCAAGTTGAAGAAAATGTCAAAATCATTGGGAAAACTTTTTAGTAGAAAGAATCGAGACGAAGCCTTTTCAGTGTTGATCAGAAAACAATCAATATAAGTTTTCTTTCGTTTCAAAATGTTTCGAATAATTTTTTAAAGATTTGTGCTGAAAAATGAATTTTATCATCGAAATAGCGCGATAGACTTAGAATGTGATTCTTCATTTTTTCAATTAATTTCAATATCTTAACATGGGTAAGGTTGCTATTGAATTAGAATGGGCAGAGATTTGAAGTAAAATATGATTGATTAAAGAGCATAAACATCAATCTTACTTCGAAGTAAGTTTCGAAGTCGTTTACCATTTACGATTGTATTATTTCTCTGAAAATTCCTCTTTTTTCTCTTTTTGTGTTTCTCATAGGGAATTCAAGGAAAACCTTTCAACAGTAAATATGGAAAGTCTGCACATTCAGTTGCAGAAAGAGTTTTGCACATTCAGAAAAGTGTTTTGATTCTCAAATGAGTTATCTTTCATTGTCGAGTTTCTCAATTCACAAGAGATTTCAATTCATTTTACGATGGAAACAAATTCATGTTTACACTGTTAATCTTTATTAGGTCCAGCATTTTCGAGAAAATGCCAGATTTGAAGTTTTCTCTGCTCATACTCTTCTTTAAAATCTTAGCGGCGATTGTACTTCGAATCAACTCAAGTCTTGATCCGTTCAAGTTGAGTTTACCAATCAATGTAAGGTCACTCAATAAGTAATCCAACTAAGTAGGAAGGAATTATTTAACAATTTTAGCAACATAATATCTTGAAAGAGCATCTTTCATCATCTGCGGAAGGGGTTTTGTTGGAAAATTATTAGAATCAATTTCAATTTCCGATTAACAACAACAGGCAACAAAAATAATATTATTTGATAACTTCTACAGAATAACCTCTGTGAACATCGAAACAAAGAAGAAATTCATCAAAGTTGTTCCAACAGATGTCCAGGTTCTTCGTCTACTGGTGTGTCCAAGATCAAGATATCTGTAACCAATCATGTCAAATCACATTGAAGTTCTCTATCAGAAGCTTTTCAAAGAAAACTTGCAGAATGGTTTCAAGAGAGATTATTGTGACTTCTATCTGGAGTGGGTACATAAACTCCTTTGCCCGTGCATGGATTTCCTCTTTTTATTGCCATTGCAATCGTCAACTTTTCAATTGTGCGCTGGGCATCCAGGAAATCTGCAGTAAAACTGTTAATGCTGAGTTCCAAATAGGTGATCCTAGAGACCTTGTCCGCAATATTGGCATCGATATATAAGGTAGGCTTCTTCGGCCATCAAAGACCTGAATAGCTTACTATCACGTTGTTGCTCCCACGGCACGTCCACGTTTGTGATTGCATCCTTTGCCAGAGTTAAGGAATTTGGCCATCTAGTCGCATAACGTGGAATTGTTTTCCTCCATTTCTTAAAAACTCATCCCAATTACAATCTTTTACATTGAAATGTTGGAATTTTTTAGAATAAAAAGAGAAGAGAACTGAAATATCAACCAGTTTCAACACTTTTATTGTGGAGATCACAATGAATGAAATTTGTTCATTGAAAATTTGATTGAGCAAAAGAACTAATTTGACATGAAAAGTGAGCAAATAAAGTTTACGCTTGAAAGGTTTTCAAAAGTAGATGCAAGTTTAATTGTATTATAAATCGGTTGAAACTTATCCAAATCTAAACTCATAATGAACCTCTGGCAAGGACAAAAGTGTGCTGATGAATTTGCTTCAAAAGTACAATTTCATCTTTTGTTTCAGCCATTTTTTCACACCTCGTTGAGTGCATACATATTTATCATCATTACTATTAACATTTTTATTATTTCACCCATTCTTATTAATATTATAATTTTCATTTTCTTTTCTCTCAAAAGAATTGATGAAAAGCTAAAATGACAAAATTCCAAGTTGATTTCACCATAATTTGCAAATGGAAAATGAAAGTAAGAATAAAGTCTAAAAGACTGAGCCTTTAGCATAATCCAAAAGTAACATTGTGATAAAATGTGATACAAAAATACAATAAAACAGGCAACAAAAGAGAGAAAAGTGAATGAAAGAAAACATCTGAAAAGAACAATTTCCATGAAGTCAGTCCAACGAAAAGAAGAATAAAAAGCAAACGAAAAAATGACGCAAAAAGCATAACCATAATTTCATTTTCTCCCTCCCTGTCCATCCATTTCGCTTGTTTGCTCATCTTTTATACTCTGTTGCTTCGATAGTCAACATCTTTTTTTTTCATACCTTGACTTTTACTCCCAGTGTGTTCATTCACTGTAATATTGTTGCCCACTCCAAACAAAAAGCTCATGTATTAATAGAGACTCGAGGGATCCCAGGGAATGAAGAGTAAAAGCAATTTACTTGGTGTTACATTTTATTGATAAAAGCTGTACGAGTAACTAATCGTTGTATACGAAGTGACCTGCCATTTAATGGCAACACAAGTAGCAATGAAAACCCCTTTTTTACTCAACTGAATAATTGACCTTTTCTTTCAGATGAAATTAGATAATCGACTGATGATGAAGGAAAAGAAAAGCGAATTGGCAAAACAAAAGACTTTATCGTTTTGTAAATAGAGAAGAGACTCTTCATTTGATCACCATTAATCGAATGTCAACATTATCGAATCAGTCACAAGATATTTACTATTATCATTTATAATGTTAGCATTATCATGATTATTCACATCCATTAATCTTTCCCGGTAAAAAGAAAAGAAATAAGTTGCAACAAAAATGACAGAATTTTTTCTTTACTTTTTTTTGCATTCTCAATTCTCACAACACTACGTTTTGTTTGCTGTCAAAAGGCAACTTGATAACTTGACTAACATTAACTTTAACCTTTGACATCTTGTTCTGCTTATTACATCAACGGTAAATAGCGTTAAGCTGGGAGGGAAAAATATTCAAAGGAAAAAGTTGTAAGCTTAGTGATTGCTACTTTTGGTTAGACAAGGATACGAGTTTCAAACTCCGAGATCTTTCACCATAATTTAATGTTTCCATTTTTTAACACTTTTAGCTTTTCTTTCCTTTTTCGTTGGAAAATCGTTACACCAGTTTAAATAGGCTTTACAACCTTTTTATTTGTTCACAGGCTTGCAGGTTTCATGACTATTGGAAATTGCATTTGTAAAGTAAATTTTTTTTCTGTTGCTGTTTGGTACATCATGATTGAACCTAATAAGGAAACCTTTTGGTGAAGTTTGGAAACCACTTTTCCCTGGATGGGTTTCAAAGTTGAAACATTTCTCAATAAAATATTAAAAAATTTACCTTTAAAGATATTTATTTTGACTCGACTGTTGGAATAATTTTTGAAATGCATCATGACACCGAGAATGACTTAACGAAGAGTTTCGAACTTTTATTTAATAGAAAAATTAAGGTTATAATTATCTCGTAATTTGTTTCCATGAGTTGTAAATTTCGTAATCGTTTGTGATCCAATTTGCTATTAAAAAGAGTTGAATCTTTCCTGAGGAAGACAGATAACAACTTTTGATATCATTTTCGTAGCTTCATCTCCTAAGAACAAGATCAAAACAAATCTTTTTTTACATTGCAATCAAATAATCAATGAATTTAAATGAAATTAATGAAACGAGCAAAAAATTCTCTTAATGATTCTATCATATCCTTGACTGAGATCTATTATTAGCAACAGAAAACAATAATATCATTTATTTGACTGTACAAAACAATTATCGAAAGATTGAAATCTTTGTTATTATAATATTAAAATTTGCCCATTTTATACATTGTATAAACTATGTTAATTGTCAACAGATATCAGTTGAAATTATACAATATTTCATTGATTTGAAAAATTGAATTTCTTTTCAACTTTTATTTCAAAGCAAATAGTCTCAAATATTTTAGTTTTCTTGCAATCAAATGTGAAAATTCAATAATTAACTTGCGGACCAAACTCTTGGAGTGCAGTAGTTGATAAGAATTCCCAGTTTGAAATGAATTTTCATGTTTACAGGCTATATGATTTACAGTAGTCTTTGTAGTCTTTTACGTAGGCATTTAGTCTTCATATTAAGTCTTTGGTTTTATTTTTGTCCAAAAGAGTTGAAATATTGCATTCGTAACTTAAATTTTTGTGTTTCTCTACTCTTAATTTTAGACGATTGTTAATTCCGAATTAATTTTAATCAGTTTCAATCGAAAATGAATTTTTGAAAGATGAAAATCTTTATCGACTCAACAATAGTCGGGATTAATCATATGCTTCATGGTATTGAGGAGGTAATCATGAGGCATACAAAGTATCAAGCATTGATTTATTTTGTATCAAATGTCGGTGCTCGTGAACAATAATGATAACGCACCTGTGACTATTCCAATAGCCAATATAATGAAAGGAACAAGTAGATAGTTCAATGATATTGGTGCATTCATTGCATTTAAGTTTAGAAAATTGGTTTCCATACAGGCTAGGGATGGACTTGGGCCAAGGTGAATACCAGACTCAAGCTTGGAATAGGTTTGACTGAGATAAATTCCATTTTCAAGAGCGGCTAAAACTCCATTGGAGATGAGCTTGTTGGCAACTTTCGCACTGTTTTTGTTTATTAAAATACCATTAGAAAAGGTGAAAACAGGGGCTTCCGATTTTCCAAATGGTTCAGCAACTTCTTCTTCTTCAAATGCAATGCATCCATAACTTTTGATTATGTGATAAGCCTTTTCCCGATCAATAGTTACATGACTATTGTTTCTCATAAAATGATACATTTCGTCGGGACTTTTGTCTCTTTTTGGATAAAAGTTTGTTCTCATTTTGATTTTCTGTGCAACAAGATCGACAGATTTTTGCAGCTCATAAGCACAAGGAGTGTGATCGGGTGACATTGGAGTGAAATTGAATTTAATTATATCATCAAATGTTTCCAACTTGAGATATTCAGAATATTGAGTTAAACCAGTCCGAAGTGATGCTGATATCAGTTTGCTAACAATGAGCAGAGCTAGAATGTTAATCAGGAAAAAACATTTGCGCTTTATTTGCTGATTTAAAGCGAAATTTTGACTTATAATGTAGCCAAATTGAGACCATAAAATGTTAATAAGCGTTTGACTTTTAGAGGTTATTTTGTCGTGAATACAGAAAAGACCAAAACACAAGATGAATAGTGCGATTAAAATGTACCAAAATAGTGGTTCAAAAGAAAAAATAAAGTCGAAGAAGGTCGAACCTTTTGAATAAATATACACTTTTCTTTTGTACAATAGATTACAATATCCTTCCCAAACTATTGGAATTAAAGTCAAATTAGTTCCAACATGATTTAGATCATTCAACAGTGTTGTCCAAACAAAGTCAACGTGGCCCTGTTGAAGGGTATAAGATGGACCCTGACAGTGTCCATCATCTGTACAAGTGTCAGTCAATTTTGCAAGCTGAGTAACTGGTATAATAGTAACATTTGCTTTGTTGAAAATAAAATACAAGGATTCTCTTAAGAAAGGTGCAAGGATTCCTCCAAAAGAATGTGAATCGATTGGGAAAAGAAACGGAGGAATATCCATTATCCCCTGTCGGATCGGCTCCATTTCGGGGCAGATTTCGTGTTTACAGTAAAATACTAGGCCACTGAACACTAAAAATGAAATCACTAACTGTTCATGGTCTCAAAGTATGAATAACACAACTCAACTATCGAACTCAGAGAAGAAGAGAGAGAAGAGACAATCACGGATTTCAATATTTTTAATTGATTCCATGACACTATTCATTTCCTGGTAAAATGTCGAGTTCAATAAAATTTTCATCAAAAAATCATTATCTATCAATCTTTATCGAACAAGGCTTTTTGATACATTATTATAAGATTTTTACAAATAATATACAAATTGTCTCAGAATGGATTGAATTGTTGTCGAACATAGTTGTTGAATGATGTTAAATGAGCTTTAAATTGATCAATCAATACTGGGCGTTATCCTGCACGCTTGTTGGCAGTCATAAACCATTCATGGTTTATGATCTCAGACGGAAACTCCTGTAGATTGAAGAACCATAAGAACCATAACGATGAAGGTCATTCAAGATAACTTTGTTATGCTGAGTGATCAGAAATAAACGCCGTACTTTTTTTGGATTTTCAGCCAAAGTGTTGGAGTTGCGAACTCTAGATTTTTTTGTGAGACCATAGGGGCCAAAGGAAATTGAGAAGAAAAAAATTGTACACAAATTTTCATGTAAAAGCATGGGAAATCACTGTATTTTTATGATTTTAATTCAAAAACATGACCTGTCATTAAAACCTTTTGATTATTACAAACTCAAATAATGACATTGCAACATAAAAACAGATTTGCTAGACGATGGGATTTAATTTTATTGACTGGAAAATTGTCAGTGATTAATCATAGCGCAAAAGCATTGAGAAAATAAACTTGAAACAGTCTACTAAACATGGCCCATACACAGTAACAAGTATCGATTCATTTTGTATTAAATTTTGAAGCTCGTGAACAATAATGATAACGCACTTGCAACTATCCCGATAGCCAATATAATAAAAGGAACGCGTAGATAGTTTAATGATATTGGTGCATTCATTGCGTTCAAGTCCATATTTGATTCCATGCAGGAAGGGGATGCACTTGAACCTAGGTAAACGACACTTTGCAGCATAGTATAGGTTCGACTTTGATAAATCCCATTTTCAGTTGCTGCTAAAGCTCCATTGAAGATAAGCTCATTGGCAGCTTTCACACTGTTTTTGTTGATCAAAAGACCATTAGAAAAGGTCCAAACAGGGGCTTCCGATTTTCCGAATGGCTCAGCTACTTCTTTTTCTTCATATGCAATGCATCCATATTTTTTGATAACATGATAAATTTTATCCGACTCAATAAGTACATGCTTGTCGTTTCTCAAAAAAAGATACAACTCGTCGGGCATTTGGTCTTTTTGCGGATAGACGTTTGTTCTCATTTTGATTTTCTGAGCAACTGTGTCGACAGATTTTTGCAGCTCATAATCACAATGAGAGTTTTCAAGGGAAATTGGAGTGAAATTGAATTTAATTACATCATGAAAAGTTTCCAACTTGAGATATTCAGAATATTGAGTTAAACCAGTCCGAAGTGATGCTGATATCAGTTTACTAACAATGAGCAGAGCTAAAATGTTTGCCAGAAAAAAACATTTGTGCTTTATTCGCTGATTTAAAGCGAAATTTTGACTCATAATGTAGCCAAATGGAGACCATAAAATGTTAATAAGTGTTTGACTTTTAGAGGTTATTTTGTCGTAAATACAGAAAAGACCAAAACTCATGATGAACAGTGCGCTTAGAATATACCAAAATAGTGGTTCAAAAGAAAAAATAAAGTCGAAGAAGGTCGAACCTTTTGAATAAATGTTTACTTTTCTTTTGTACAATAGCTTGCAATATGCTTCCCAAACTGTTGGTACCAAAGTCAAATTGGTTCCAACATGATTCAGATAATTCAACTGTGTTGGCCTGGCCGTAAAGTCAACGTGTCCCTGTTGAAGGGCATAAGTTGGACCCTTACAGCTACCATCATCCGTACAAGTATCGCTCAATTCCGCAAGTAGAGCGACTGGTACAATAGTAACGTTTGCTTTGTTGAAAATGAAATACAAAGATTCTCTCACGAAAGGTGCAAGGATTCCCCCAAAAGAAATTGAATCAATCGGAAAAATAAACGGAGGCATATCCAACATTCCAAGTCGGATCGGTTGCATTTTGGGACAGAATTCGTGATTACAGTAAAATATTAGGCCACTGAACACTGAAAATGCAAGTTTTCAAAGTATGAATAACACAACTTCACTATCAAACTAAGAGAAGTAAAGAGAGAAAAGACAATCAAGAATTTCAATCTTTGCTAATTGATTTTATGACCCTATTCATTTCCTGGTAAAATGTCGAGTTCAATAAAATTTTCATCAAAAATTCATTATCTTTCAATCTTTTATCGAACCAAACTTTTTGATACATTATTGTTAGTTTTTCACAAATAATATATAAATTGTCTCACAATGTATTGAATTATTGTCGAACTCATAGTTGTTAAATGCGATTTAAAATTTAATTTTCGATAAAATTTTCATCAAAAATTCAATATTTATCAATTTTTTATCGGACCAGAGTTTCGAATACATTATTTTTTTATAAGTAGACGGAGAAAATGATATTTAAATTGTTTGTGTCTACTTGAACTGAAATGTTTTCGAATTCATAGCTGGAAAATGGTGTTAAATGAACTTTACTAGGAATCAAGGAATCGATACAAAACCCAATTTCAAAAAAAATCTGAAAATTTGAACGAAGAACATCAATGAAGCTAACAATTAATTGTAACCTGTGAACGGATAAGTCGATTGTTAACAAACTAACACAAATCGTTATGTGTACAAGTGATCAAGATTATTCAATAAGTTTTTGCTAAGTTTTGGCATAATTTAGCAACTTTGTCATGTAATAACATTTACACAATTCTATTGAAAAACAGATTTCGGCGAGAAAATTGCTCAAGATTTAATCGATTTGAATTGAAATTCAATTTTCGTGTAAAACGGTTGACTGAGTTTCTGGCCAATCAAAGTCTTCCTTGAACTCGGAAGAGTATTATTCACATTCACCATTTCAAGAAGATTGAGCAAATCATTGAATCGATAATCAAGCCAAACTTTTTCTTCCAGATTTTCACACTCATTTCAGATTACAAGTTTTCTTGGCTTACAGATTCAACTCTCAAGCTTGCAGTTAGAGTTTTCAGCAATTATTTATTGGACAAACGACAATATTTTAATTTCCTGTAATATTAATATCGGCATTAATAGTAGCAATGATAATGTTAATTTACCGATGCAAGTACAAGATTCGAGTTTCTCCATTTTTTCTCTTTTCTATTTGGAAAGAAATTCGAGCAAGAAAAGTATTTCGTATGTTAATAAATGCATTTGAATTTACTGCAGCTGCTTGGATTGTACTCTCAAGTGATTAAACAATCATTATGAAACAACATTATCATGTTGGCTTACATGTAAGATATCATCTGAAAATGTTTTCATATTCATCATTGTACCTCTTATAACATGAGCCATTTTCTTGAAGAAACAAACCTTTTCTCCTGAGATTCAATCCAGATGAATAATCTTGGCTCACCAAATCCCTGTAATATTTTATTGCTTTATTATTAATAATAATTAGCATAAAATAAAGTCAATAAAGGTTTTACAGTTGCAACTTTGGCCCATCATTTTTTCAACATTTTTATTCTCAAATTTTCTACAATCGCTTCGAACTACATCTTTAATAAAGATTAATTGTTGCGAATCTGTCTGCTTGGAAAAAAGAGGATTATCTTTCATGGTTTTGGTTTGGGTAAACTTTCAAATCTTTTGGGTAATCTTGATAAATTTCCGTCACCAAAGATAATTTTTATTGAAATCTCATGAATTGGTAATTTTAAAGGTTATTAACGAATCAATATTTGCTATGAAAGAGAAATGAGGTCAAAAAATGAAGTGAAAACGTTCAAAAGAAAATCAATGTTTCAGATTTTCAATCATCTTTCATTGAGATACGAATGTGTTATGCATTGATAACTGATTAATAAATAAAAGGTTGTATTGAGCATTTAGTTTTGTGTCAACAATCATTATTAACAATTAACTACTTTTTCGATATTCAAGTTGATCTAAAAAAAGATTGAAAGGTGCATATTTATTAGGGACCTTTATGTGAGCTAAAAGACTTTCGCTAATTTTGACAGTTACAATAATGTGTGATGAAGGGAATGTAGAGATGATTCATAGTGAATAGAGCATTCGTAACTTGTTGATCCATATTATTTGGGTTTAACATAAAAATGGTCTTTCAGAACCAGTTAAGCATTCAATCTCAATATCGCGTAGCTTGTAGTTATGGGATAACTGGGATGTTATATGAACCTGTAGTTGATATAACATCCAGTTCGCCTCCAGCTCATTTCTGTATATTTTGTTATTTTTGATCACATCTTCAAACGATTCCGTAAGATAATCAGATTTCTGTACTAATCCGGTTCTTAATGAAGCTGACAGCAATTTACTTACAATTAGGGAAATGATGAAAATGAGAAAGAAACCTTTTCTTTGTATTGACCTGCTTGTAATGAAGTTTTCACTCAACAAGTAATCAAACAGAGACCAGTTGATTAGAGGGAAAATACCAAATAAAGAAAAGTAAAATATCCAAAAAGCATTAACGGATTGAAATGAGAAAATAAAGTCGAAAAGGATGAACACATTGTATCAATCTCGAGCTTTCTCGAATATCAAAGATGACTATTCTTTTCCCATGTAATTAGAAATAACGTCAAATTTTTCCAAACGTCAATCTTGTTCGATCCATTTA
Organism: Tetranychus urticae; assembly: GCF_000239435.1. The sequence continues at coordinate 124,002 of NW_015449944.1, read as the reverse complement.
AAATAGTTGTTCCAATAAAATCAACTTCATACTGTTGCAGATCAAACAAAGGAACTTCGCATACTTCACCATCTGAACAAAATTCGTTCGGTTTTTATTGCTCCATCATTTGGACTCCAATTTCAATGATATCAATTACCTTGAAATGCGACTATTGATTTCACTTTGAAGCAACCCTCATTGAATACTATTCGTCAAATGAGACTGTTAAATCAAAATTAAAAAATTCATATCACAGAAGAATTGAAACTGAAAGAAAATACTTTTTAGAATCTCATGAAATATTCATTTCTCTGTGTTGGGAAATTGCAACATTCAAAATATTACATGATGTCTATTGTCAAGCAAATTGAGATTTGGTGCAATATCAATTTAGCAAAATGGATCGATCAAATGGATAATAATAATTACAATTTAATTCTCTATTTTATAGTTCTTTTCATATTTTAAAAGCATAATTTTCAAAGCTAACCAAATTCATCAAAAACTTTCCTTGAATCAAAAATTGTACAACTTTGAGTACTTTAATAAACATGAAAACTGTGTTAAATGATTCTTAATAATTCATAACTAAAATCAATTCCATCCAATGTATTCAATCCTAATGTATGATGTTACAATAATGAACTAAATAATTGAAACAATAAAGTAAAAAGTTTCAAACAATTCTTCGATATAAACAATTTCAGTCTTAATTAAAATTTAAAGTCGAGTTGAACAGTATAATTTAATCAGGAAAACGAAGCATTTTGTCCGTCAATTTTTCTCCAAATTGCTTCAATTTTAAACTATTGCAATTAGATTGACAGTCAATTGTTAACGAAGAACATAATTGAGAATGCAAAAACAATGAATCTTGACATTTGTGCTTCATTATAAGTCAAACGTGCTTCCAGCACAGTCTTGATTAATGCCAAAATTGCGAGCAACTAATTGTGATGATGTTTGAGTAACCGAAAAAAACGATCATCTAACCTTTACCAAATGATAGTCATTATTTACTTTGTCAAGTTGGTTTTCAATTTGGGCTCATAATTAACATTTGATAACCTGGCAGGAGTTGCATTTTTTTTCTGGTTCATCGTTTTTACCTAAACCATGTTTAGTAGGCAAATGATCAACTAATCAAACTATCTTGAAATCAAGTTATTAATAACCAAATTTGACGTCTTGTCTAGTTAATGAAGTTAAGATGTCATTATTAACGTTTCTTATAATGTCAACCAATCCATGTTTAACCAGTCTAAGCACCTCGAGTGTTGACTGGAAATCAGTTTAGATGATAATCATGGAAACAATTTTCTTGCTATTAATGAACGAGTTAATATCTTAATTCATCATTGGATGCATTTATCATGCAATAATTTTGTCTAATTTTGGGTTAAAAGAGTTCCATCGATCAAAGTCGAGTATTTAGTTTCTTTCTACTTGAACCTTTATGTGAATTCATGTACATTGTGAGTAGCATTGTGATTGTTTAACATTTACAAAAGGTAAAAGTCAAGATGGAAAAAAATGTCGAATAAAAGATGCAATTTGAATAATTCAATGGTTAAATTAGACTCTTTGGTGTAAAAAAAGAAATGGTAAATTAGATATTCTCTGGAAAAATTTCATTATTCATTAATTAATTAATATTGAATAAATAGTAATTAGTGAGATTGTGATGCACAACTTGGAGCAACAGTCAAGCACTTGCAGCTATTAAGTTTACTTGAAGGTAAAAAGACTTATAATGACTGTTGTGATATTCAATGTTCGCGCTCATTAACTGTAAGGAGTAGCAACCGGGTTGCTACAGTTATTTGTTGCTAAGAAGGAAATACTCATTATTTCCTTAAATCTAGTTTAATATCCTTTTTCTGTGATTTCCTCTTTAATTTGTATAAATAGTTCTTATTTTTGTATTCTTAATTAAGTGACCTTTGAGAGATTAAACGTTAGTAATCTTAGATCAACGTGTGTCCTTCATTTGTAATAGATTCTAGGAATCTACATCAGTATTCTCGGAATACTCAGCTTACCAACTAGGTTGGTGAAAACCTTTAGTAATACTCGGTATTACCAGTGATCTAATTGAACTAGTGAATAGTCTAGGACTATTACTGTGATTAGAAGATTCGTGACTATTTGTTCAGTTGCTTAGCTTCAACCCTGTTGAAATAATTTGTGAACAACTCAACCCGGTTGAGCCATACTTCTGTTTCTAGCTTCTAGGAAGCTCAGAGTGTGTTAGAAGAACTTGGAACCGATAGTTACACAACATTTGGTGGAGATGCCCTTCGATTTGTGAGATTCTCGTGGTCGAGCTGTGCTTTGCTGTTGGTGCTTTCGTTTTTTTGGAGGTTCTTTTGTCTCTGTGTGGGGGGAATTGGTGTTGATTAGCGTTTAGAATTTGGAATTCTATGCTATTGGAGATAACGCTTGTCGAATTCGTTGCTGTCTTACTGATATTGGTAGCCGAATTCTGCTGCTCTGTGTTTAGTTTGTTTTGGCTGGAGTGTGATTTCCAATAGAATTCCCGGAATTCTACGATGTCTGCTGAAAAGCATAGTATTCCTGGAC
>NW_015449944.1:64254-117461 GCF_000239435.1 Tetranychus urticae | reverse complement strand
GGTTACGCCATTATTTATTTGGACGCATATTCACAGTTGTGACTGATCATTGTGGATTATGTTGGTTCACATCATCTAAGAGATTGACGCCGAGATTGATGCGGTGGGCAATTAAATTGCAGGAGTTCAATTTTATTGTCAAGTATCGAAGTGGACGTTTGCATGGAGATGCTGATTGCATTTCACGCTATCCACTTAAAACTGTCAGTAATGATGATGAAGTAGAGATTAATCTTCCAGGAAGATTGAATCAGAGCGAGATTACGATTTGTTACATTGAACCTGTTTCTAAGTTCAAAGATGTGCAAGTCAAAGATCCCTATTGCTCAAAAATTAGAGATTTGTTGAATTCAAGTGAATTAACAAAACGAGCAAAAGGAAGATTGAAGAAAAAGTTTGTGATTCTGAATCACACACTGTTTTTCAAACGAGGAAAAGAGTTGGTTCCTGTTGTGCCAAAAGAATTGAGAATTCTTGTGATGGAAGGTGCTCATCAAGAAGGACATTTAGGAATGCATAAGTGTTTGGAAAAACTTAAATGTCGAGCATATTGGCCAGGAATGAGTAAAGATTTGTTCAACTTTATTCGAAAGTGTGACCAGTGTCAAAGAAGGAAACCGTTTCCTGCAGCGAATCAAGGATTAATGATTCCTATTAGATGCCCGAAAGATGTGCTTCGTGATATTAGTTTGGATATCATGGAATTGCCTGTTTCAAAGAATGGTTTCAAGTATGCTGTTGTTATCAATGATAGATTGACAAAGTTTGCAGTAGCTTCAGCAGTGAAATCAACTGAAAGTGATCAAATAATCGGAGTATTGTTTGATGAGTGGATACTCAGATTTGGAGTTCCAGGAACTCTGTTGACTGACCGTGGGACGAATTTGATGTCAGAAGAATTTGAAACTTTTCTGAAAAGTTTTGGAATTAGACATTTGCCTACATCAGCCTATCATCCTCAAAGTGATGGACAAACTGAGAGATTTAATTCCTATTTAGGAACAACATTATGCATCTACAGTGGAAATAATCCAAGCGAATGGGATAAGTTTCTAAAAAAAAGTTGTTTTTGCTTACAACGTTACGCCTCATAGGGTAACAAAGTATTCGCCGTTTTACCTGTTACACGGTGTGGAAGCCAGGCTTCCATGGGAATCAAAGATTGGATTGCCCGTCGAATGGAATCAAATTGCTACTCGAGAAGATGCATTGAATAAAGCTCGAGAATTGGCTCAATTGTATATTGTGGATTCTCAAAAGAAGTCTAAGGAGTTTTATGATCGATCGCATAAGGAAGTCGAATTTGATTTGCATTCTTTGGTTTTGTTAAAACAACCCTTATTGGTGAAAGGAAAGAATAAGAAATTCATCGATAGATTTAAGGGTCCATATAAGATAATTAGAAAGATTAACCCAGTTAACTATGAATTAATCAACATGAAAGGTCCAGTCAAGAAAGAAATTGTACATATTTCTAGACTTCGGCCATATCATAGTAACACTCATTCCAGGAATGAGGAAGAAGATGATGAACTGATGGAATTATTGGGGTTAAACTAATTATGCTTTTCTGTTAAATTAATTTATTTTCTATTTTGGGGTAATTGTTAAATTAATTGTTAAGTTTAAATTTGGAGGTAAAACATTTGGTCAAATGTTGGTTACTCGGTAACCTTGACACTTGTTTCCCTCGCAACTGGAAGTGGAAGTAATGATCATTGTTCTGGGAACAATTGTGGTATCAACTTCATTTGTTAATTTCGTTTTGAATTTTGTTAATTCTTTTGTATTTGCAAATTGTTAATTTGCTCTAGTTGCAATTGTATTGCTATCAGTTGGAAATACTCTTGCTTTTGTGATTTGTGTTCTGGGAACACATCGTTCTGATCTTGGAGATCTTTTCTTGTTACAGTGTAACATCATTTGTATTCTCGGAATACCGTGGAAGTGATTCTCTGAATCCATTGTGCTTTTGTTGAACCGGGTTCAACCTCATCTTTATCATTATGTTTGATGACGATATCGAATGGGTGCCTATGGAAGATGCAATTCGAGATGATGATGTGATTTTCGAAGCGCAAAGGTGGGATCCTAATGGTCAACCTCGTCAGATTGGTATCGCTGGAGTCGATGGAAATGTTCTGGTTAGAGGACCTGACAACCGACCACCACCTCCTGTACAAGAATGGCAGCTTGTTGATGATGAAAATGCTTTAACTCATCGACAAATGGTGAATCCTGCTGAATTTGGTGATTACTTGTGTAATTCGTGTTTGGGAGTAGCAATCAATCCGCTTATTCATGTTACTTCGCCGCAACCAGGTTGCCCTACGATATTTTGTTCGACTTGTTTCAATCGCTTCCTGGAAGCTTCGCAAAATCAAAGGTGTCCTCATAGATGCAATCAAGGAGAATTGTTAAGGGATGGTATTGGACCTTTGCCTTTGGAAGGTGGCCGTAGGAACATGGCTATTCTCAATAGTTTACAAGTCAGATGTAAATACGAGGAGTGTAATGTTATTGTTACTTATGGTGAATTAAGGAATCACATCGATAATTGTACTCACAATCCGGAATCAAACGCACCTTGCGAAAATTGTGGAGTACCAAAGAGAGGTCATAATTGTCGTGACTATGTAAGAAGTCTCGAATCCAGGATTCGAGAGGTTAATGACAGAAATGTTGAATTGTCAAGCCAAGTTGTTGGGCTTATGATGGAAAGAGACGAAGTTCGTGAAGAATTGGCTCGAGCTCGACAGGACAACCGACCCAGAGGAATGATGAACAACATTCGTTGTGCCAATCAATACAGAGGATCGCCTCATGTGATTGTTAGGTATGGTAATCGTGCAAGACGCTTTACGGATTTGGACCTTGGTACAAGGGCTAGTGAACTTCGATCCAGGATCGAGCGCCATTTCAATACGGAACTGGGTTCCATCATTCGCGTAGATTATACTGTGTTAGGAACACATCAAACTCTACGGCAACATCAAGTTGGTCATCGTGCTACGTTTTGGATAGCATTGCCACCCGGTGAACGAGTTGTTGATGGTCAAACAATCGAAGTCACTCTTGGAAGTAATGGACCGGTGGTCTAATTTAAGTCGGGGGGAATGTTGTGATATTCAATGTTCGCGCTCATTAACTGTAAGGAGTAGCAACCGGGTTGCTACAGTTATTTGTTGCTAAGAAGGAAATACTCATTATTTCCTTAAATCTAGTTTAATATCCTTTTTCTGTGATTTCCTCTTTAATTTGTATAAATAGTTCTTATTTTTGTATTCTTAATTAAGTGACCTTTGAGAGATTAAACGTTAGTAATCTTAGATCAACGTGTGTCCTTCATTTGTAATAGATTCTAGGAATCTACATCAGTATTCTCGGAATACTCAGCTTACCAACTAGGTTGGTGAAAACCTTTAGTAATACTCGGTATTACCAGTGATCTAATTGAACTAGTGAATAGTCTAGGACTATTACTGTGATTAGAAGATTCGTGACTATTTGTTCAGTTGCTTAGCTTCAACCCTGTTGAAATAATTTGTGAACAACTCAACCCGGTTGAGCCATACTTCTGTTTCTAGCTTCTAGGAAGCTCAGAGTGTGTTAGAAGAACTTGGAACCGATAGTTACACAACATGACTGACTTTAATATGAGTTGGGAAATGATGTGAAGAAACTTTCAAACTAATTAATGACAATTTATTTTCAATGCAAATTATCAGGCATTTTGGACACTAAATGAATGTCCAAAGAATGCTCTTCCCTTTCGTTGAATGACTCGCTTTGATTGAAATAAAATAAAGACATTAAACAGCGAAGCCGAACTTGTGAAAACATCAAAAGGATTAAAATAATGAATTGATAACCCAAAGCGATCTAACCGTTTATAAGTTTAACTTGATACATGCAAATGTGAATATCGCAAACCTTTGCTTCAGTTCATCTCAAGATTGGTGCATTTGTTATTGCTTTACACCACGAAACGAAAGCTTTCATTGCTATCCAAATATGTTTGGAATATTCTTAACTTCACAATCTTCGGTAAATATCTGCCAGGTAAACAGAAAGAGGATCATATTCGTTGTGAGCCATTGTTATGATTCGTCAAATTCATCTGTACTTTGAAAGTACTGCTTTGTAGAAATGCTTGGTTCGAAAGCTTTGTTCCAATAAAGCAATTATCTGAAGTAAAGCCATGATTGTAAGAAAATTTGAGTATAATTATGTTTGATCGTATTAATGCATCTTCGAATTACCTTTAGATAATCAAATTGCAATTACGTTTTATTTCAACTCGAAATAGTTTATTCGGAAGAAAGTAAACGATAATAAAGATGATCAAGATAATGTAAAGTATACAGCAAATTCACTGAATATTTGTTGAAACAGAATCAAAAGGTTTTAAAAGTAATTTTACACCAAAATGAACAGCATGCTAGAGCATGAAGTCTGGAAAAACGAAGAATCGTATTTGAAAGTATTGAGGGAAACCTTTGGTGCAAAATCTGATATGATAATATTGGCAGGTTTGGTTTCAATCAGAATACTTATTACCAGAAGACATTATGCTCTCATTATTACTGGATATCAACAGAATAGATCAAATTGTAATCGATTTTGTTACAATCCAATAATAGTATGAGAGCTTAACTATGACAAATATCGTTATTTTGATGTGCAATTTCAATCAGAACTTGAATAAAATCATCAAAATAACCATTAATGATGTTTAATCAATTTGTTTAAAATTCCCCTCTTTTAATGCGATCAATAAGACAATAAACTGTTTATGTGAAAGCTGTTTTCAAACCTAAATCGGTTAGCTTATTCTAGAGGAGAATAAGGCCATCGATTACTTGGTATCATCCAAGTAACTATTCAAAAAAGTTGATGTAAGTACTGATAAATGTTAGCCGACAGCAATTATAAGATCCAAAACTTGTACCTGGACCTCAATACAGCAATAACTAACATATCAAAGATAAAGATATCAAAGTTTAAACGGCTTCTCTTCGATTGTTTTCCTCAGTACAGTCCACAAGTTGGTTACAGATATTAATATTTCCATTGCCGTTATTCAAGCAATATGTTTGATGGTCAAATACATAGTTAATACATTAAAAAGCAATTCTTGGAGTCCTAATCGACTTTATAAAAACACATCAAAAAGCTAATTGTTACTTTGGAAGGAAAAGAAATAGAAAACAGTTTTCCCTTCGTTGCATGCCTCATGATAACAGAACAATTGAGCAAATTTTCCAACAGATGGCTTATTGATTCGTCTTTCATGAGTTTCAAGATTTATTAACAATTATAAATGAGAAAATTGTGTTCGCTTCGATAAACGATCACAGAAAATATCATTTATACATAAATAACAATAAGTTGTTTAAAGTAATAAATAATTCATAGAAGATACTTATGAATGCACAAAATTAATTTTCAAACTTTTTTATTCAACATTTAATATTGAATGGAAACTATTGAATTACCATGCAAAACGAAAAAGAATAATTGAAACTATTTAAATAAAGATGAAATACAAAAAGAAAAGAATTGAAAGGAATTAAATTCAATTTAACTAATAGGTTCAGTTTACTCAGAAGATTGACTAAATTCTGAACATCAGCTTCACAAATGCGTTGGTAAAACAAATATTTTCGTCAAGCATCACTTGACTAAATCAGCTTTAACCAGGTCCAGCTTGTACCCTCATCAAAAACCGAAACTAAACCATCGTCAGTCAATATTATTGAGATCGAGAACATAACCATCTTTTTCGTTTCAACGAAAATGAACAAACTCGAATTCAGACAGAAAAATATTGATAGAATCGATCAGGGTGAAAAGCTGATTGAAAGTTTGATTCTCATCATATTCAGATGATAGCTATACCTAATTATTTCAACTCCAAGAGGAAAACTCTTTACCAAACACTTTATCATGAAAATGAAATTGATCGGAAATTGTTCTCTTCCTTTTCAGTTTACGCAAAGAGGGAAAAAAGTTGAATATATCATGGATAAAGTGACTGAACCAACCAATTTCAATAATTGATGGTTAAACAGTTTTCCAACCTTTACTTTTTGCAAGGTTAAACGACATTTGGCAAATGCTTATAACCATCAATAAACAGTTAATAAGGAAAAGGGCGCAAAAAGGCAAATCCTTTTTTCATATTCAATTTTTTGTCGAGTCAACATTTCATTTGCAATTCAAGTTTAACCAAATTATAAAACAAATTGAGTGTAAATTAAATCAAGTGACAAGAGCTGCCTGTCATCAGGTTTACTCATGAATAATTGAATTTACTGGAATAATCAAATTTGTCGGAAACAGAGAAGCACAATCATTTTCAAAGTTGAGAAAAAAGTTCAACCTTCCAAGTGTAACATTTGTTATTAGACGGGTAAAAAGTTGGTTAAATCGAGCAACAGAATCAAACAATTTATCACCAAGAATTCAGTGGAAATGTGAAAATGTTAGATAATGATGAATTTGATGGTATTTCGATTGTTTTCCACTTTTATCTATTCTATTCATTTCTTCCTTTTTTCACCCAAAATTCTAGTCACGTAAAGTGTACCTGAATAGGTTACGTTGAAAGGACAATGAATAAAGTTGCAGATGAAAGGGTAAAATGAATTGTAAGCAATGGCAATTTTGAAATGGTAAACAATTGGAATGAAAGAAAAGATGAAATTGAATTGTTGCTATGAAAATGAAAATTTACTGAGCGGTCAATGGGATTGAATGAAAAGATTGAATCGTTTGTAAACCATTGGATGGACAAGGAAAAAGAAGGGAAAAAAGCTTTCAAATTGTTCTTTGATTTTTGGTAAAATCTTTTGTTTCCATTATGCTTTCAATCTTTCAACAGAACAACAAAAGACAATTGCATTTGCATGGAAAATTTTATTCTTTATTCACTTTTTCATTCCCTGATAGTAATCTAGTTCATCATTGTTCTTTTGCATGAGTTTCATCATTAAAACATTCAAATTGATTTCATTGACTTTCTTGGTTCACTTTTCTTTTACATTAATAGTGCCAATCCATTGAAATGGATAAATCTTTAAATCAATTTTTTGCTCTTCAGACTGAAACCTTTTATCTGATTTTCAGTCAAGTTGTGCAGTTGAAGGATATCGATTGGTGAATTTGCGAAATTCAATGTTGATTCTTCAATATTGACAGACTTTTATTGATTTGGTCATTTCAACGAATCAACAGTTTCGCTCAAGTTTGATTCATCAGCTTCACCTTTTTTTTCAATGTTACTCTGTCATTCCAGGGCTCAACTGTGTGCATGGATCGAGACTATCATTTTCAAGTTGATACTGAAAGGTTTGACTGTTGACTCTTCAACTCTTTACATTAGGTTTCACACTTGAATATTAGGCAAGTGACGAGTCATCAGTTGAAACTCAATCACATCCACAAAGGTAATGATGTAAAAAGTAAAAGTAAATAGTACAATGTATAATAATAGAAGCAATTTTAATAATAAATGTCTCTTTATATACCAATCAAAATGCAGTTAATAGCTTCAGTTGAAAGCCAACAATTTGTCAAACTAAATAAAAGTTATTCCCACTTTTAATCTATCCTTCAACATCTTCCACTATTTGTTCAGTTTAATGGCCTTTACTGGCTCCATTATGGTCATCTCATCGTAAACAAAGCCAATAGTTAGTTTAACATTTCATTAGAGCCGATAAAATGTGATACAAATAGTAACACTAAGCAAGTTTTGCACAATTTAATAACATTTCATTTTTTGGATTTGCACTTTTCTTTCAATTAAGTTTACTCAAATTGAGTTTTGTGTTTGAATGGAATAATTTGTGACTTGAATATTTCAGTCTCTCTTTCAAATCGTCATTCCCAGAAATCGCCACTAACGAAAGGCTCCTCGAGCTTATAGTAAAGAAAGATTTCGAAGTTATCCGAATCACTATAATTGCTATCGAACCTTTAAATTCTTTGCTAAATACTTAAGAAAGGTAGATAAAAGTTTGCTGTAATTACGCTGTAAAAGCTCAATTTAATAGCTTCTCGAACTAAGAATTTACTTTTTTCTCAAGTAAAGCTTGACGAAATTTTGTATCCAGAAATATCTGTCAGATCTTGTAAGGTTAATCACTTGAAAAGTGTCAATTTTAGGTTGACTTTTATAATTTCATTTCTTCCGTTTCATGAATTTTGAATTGCTTCTTCAACCTCATTAATATAAATGAATAAACCATTTCATTTCATTCCATTCTCAAAGTTTCTTTTCGTTTCCAATGAAACTTTGATTCAAATCTTTAAACCTTCCATTTCCAAACTCACTTCACTCCCAACAAACAAAAACTTGACCGCGAATTCTAAAGTCAAATACATTGATGGACATTTCCAATGCTAAGTTCAAGTCAACATCGAAAATCTTGATCAACTTTGCTCAAAAATTTCAAAGTAAAATGAAAACTTTGTAACAAAATCAACAATCGAGTTGGACGTTCAACTCAATACTTTTGTTTACCTGAAACAGTAAAAGTTAATATTGTTATAAAATAAGTTTTGACACTTCTTACAGTTGAAAGCAACAGGAAACGAAATGAAGTAAAACTTGAAAATTATATTTACCTATTTTTGGATTTAATCTAAACTTTATTTACGCAAATTGGTAAAGTTGCAGTTGAACTATTTGAACACTTTTTACACACATTTACATTCATCTGGCATTTTTGTTTTCCTGTTTATTCATGTGAACACACAAATGTCATCATTATTGTTGAGCAAAAAGTTATTGTATTAATGAACGTTGAACAGAAGGAAAAAAGAAGAGGAAAAAACAGAGACTTGTTCAGACGAGCAAAACGAAAGTTTAAAAATGCTCTATTTTTGAGCAAAATTTTTGAAAAGAGCAAAAAAAGTGAATAATGGTTTACAGACTTGATTCCTGGTGAACCTTTTTTCCTCTCGAATCCGCTTCAACGTAATCTCTTTTCAAGATTTACCTCGCAATTTTACTCTCCAATCTTGACAAGTTCATCATGCATTGAATCAAGAGTACAATCTCGCTCGAAACATTCAACTTTTGATATTTTTCAAGGGAAACTCGTTTAAAGCCTTTTCGTTGCTCAAGATTGCCGGATAAACAAAGCATCTCTTTAATGATAATAACCTGAGTCAACAAAAGTTTCATTATTTACAAATTATGTTGCCAAGTTTGTTTTTTAACCTTTTTTAATCTTTTATACTTTCCCATGTAAACCTGAGCAAACATGGTCACGAATTTAATCAATATCAAGAGTATATCACCATGTACATGGAGCAACATCATCAATTAATTATCGTGAAGAAGAGCAAGAAAAAAAGGTTGAACATGAAAAGATGTTCAATTTTTATTTTTTCTTGTTCTTTTAAACAACGTAAAATGATGAAATGAAGCAACATTGAATTTCGTTGAGAACTGGCGTGATTCACTTGTTTCCTGTAAAAGTTTCAACTCCAATTATTTTGATGCACTTCAATTCAACTCAACTTACGGATTGAGGAAAAAAAGATTTACAACAAAATAGTTATTAAAAGTTGATAAAATTTCTATTTTTATTCCATTAGAATTTCATTTTCCACTAAAATTAGATTAAAGCTACTCAAATGCTCATCATGCTCATGATGATGAATCAATCTGCAAATTGCAGGTTATCAAAACTCTTTCATAATTTTTCTTCATTTTGGAACAAATTGCAAAACGAAAATGTTCAGCCTCCTGTCATTTCAGGCTTTTATTCAGACCAATTCACTTTTAATTTGATTAATGAATAAACAAAGTAAGCATTTGTTCCAAGTGATTCAATCAAAGTCAATCTTCTTACAGGACAATCAATTGTTCCACTGAAAAATGTCAACATTTGTTGCTTTCAAGAAAACATTTAGAAATGAAAAAAACTGGATTCGAACACATGCTTTCGAAACCCACACAGAGTCACAAACCTACGCTTTTTTCATTCAATTATCATTATTACCTTTGGACACTTTTCATTTTCGTTCTTGAAATTAAATTGTTCATGAGATAAAAATTGAAATTTCAATGTTGATCCAAAAATGGCAAAAAGCATGAATCGATTAGCATAATGAAAAGAAACCAACAATTGACTCGACACTTAAAATGAAACCAACTATGAATGATGAATTCATTATAATCCAAAACCATATTCATCATATTCAACTCATGATATTCACTTTTTCCATTTCCATATCAAATGAATTTCTAAATGATTCACTTGTAATTGAACGAAGAAAAAAAGTTCCTTCAAAAGGTGCAAAGAAAAATAAACCCTGAAAATTGAGAGTTGAATATGAGCAACTGTCTGAACTTTGTCTGAAAATACATCAATATCTTGGTGGTATTTTGGTAGAGAAAAAAAACTTTCCCCTTCAATTACAGAGATATCGTCACTTTTGAATTGAAATATTCACCTTTATCAAGTGAAATTGAATTTACACACGAAATTCAATCTAATCAATGTTTATCTAACATTTTTTTTCCTTCGATCCTCTTTTTTCCCTCATTCCCTTCGTCACCAACAATTCGTTATCTTCTTATTTCATCATTAAATTGTACATTATCATCCAATACTTGCAACCAAAGTTTCATTTGATCATCATTTGAACCTTTTTTTTGCTCGAGAAAAAAAAAATTCGAAACCTTTTACATTCCATGGGTTGAAATAAATTGAATAGTTTTTTCTTCTTCACTCCCTGCAAACCTTCCCAGTCTAACCGTTTTCCATCATGAGTTTAAAAAGCTGTTTACTTGAATGGTGAATGAAGAAAAGTTTGAAAAATAGTTTACTCAATCAGTTCCATTTTTTTCTCATCGAATTTCATTCGGCAAATCAATTGAATTTACTGTTAACGCAATCGTAATGAGAATGATAACTATAATCATAACAATGAACAATAATGGTTAACAGAATGTTGACTCTTTTTCTTGCCAGTATAATAACGGTGTAATTTGCCATTAGGTAAAAGCTAAAAGTTGAAAGCATGAAAGTGGTTCAAGAGAATGGAAAAATTGAAGGAAGAAGAGAAAAAAATTGTCATTACAATTGATCTGATGATTGAAATTCATTGGATTCAAGGGAAGAAGCAAAAAGAGTATAAAAACAATGAAATGACCAACTGAATAAAAGATTGGAATAAAGTCGAGGGGAAAACATGAGAAAAATAAAAGCTTGGTTTACTTTGCTCAAGGGAAATGAGTTTCTCTTCCAGCTTCACTTGGATCACAGGATTGGACTTTTCGGCTAGCAAAAAGAGTATAAAAACAATGAAATGACCAACTGAATAAAAGATTGGAATAAAGTCGAGGGGAAAACATGAGAAAAATAAAAGCTTGGTTTACTTTGCTCAAGGGAAATGAGTTTCTCTTCCAGCTTCACTTGGATCACAGGATTGGACTTTTCGGCTTGAAAACGATGCAAACCATTGATTATCGATCAAGCAAGACTTGCAGCTCAAGGGTTTCACAGTTTTACATAGGCTTTCTGTCACCCTCCTTTACTGGCATTATCTGTTCACCTTTATTTTTCCTCCCAGAATATCATGAGGAGAAAAATTGCCTCTTTAATCATTCTTTTCAAGTTTCTTGTTTCATCAAATGTTTTCATCATTTCAACAAATGAAAGAACTCGAACTTAAATTGTTTCAACTTGTTCAAGTTCGAGTTTCAATTGACCCTGTCATAACTCATTACGAACGATGGAACAAGTTTTTCTGTAAATCCCAAGCTTCTGATATTGAGTCGTTGGGATAAAATGAATAGCCTGGATTGACGAGCTTCAACTTTGGATCAACTCTTGTTTCACTTCAGGAATGTCCATATTTGCTATTTAGATAATTGTTCAAAGACTTTTTCCTTTCATGGGAAAATGATAAACCTTACTATTCAATTCTCTTCTATTCCTGAGACATTTTTTTCTCTTCCCTGTTCACCTTGTTTTTGTTTTCCTTCTTTCTTCTTCCCTTTCTACTGAATATAATGCCTTTTTCATACTTCATTTATCAAGACAGTTTTACTCTGGTTTCAAGATGAATTTTGTCATTATTGGCTGACGATGGAATTGATAAAGACATGGAAACGATTGGTAAAGGGAAGGAGAAAAAAGTATAAACAAAATGGAGATAAACAGGGTAAATGAGAGAATGACTGACATTGGAATGGTTGCGATGATAATCCAATGAATTGACATTATTCTTTTCATGTTCACTGGGAGTGAAAGTTATCATAATCAACAATCCATCAACTTGCATTTGTTTCTCTTTTTTTTACGTTTCACCCTTCATCGTCTTTACTTGTCATTCCCTTGGCAGATTCATTATTATACAAAAATCCATTCTTTTCCTTGTCATTATTATGACGAGATATTTAGAGTTTACCTTTTTTCAGAAACACACTCACCTGAAGATTAATCATTTTGTCCCGGTTCATAATGGAGTCTCAATCTGAGTTTTGATTTATTGTACAATTTGAATTTGCAAACAATCTCGAGTAAAGAGTTTGAACTTGGAGTGACTGGGAGTTAATTTAAATGTTGATCCAAGTAAATTTCATGGAAAATATTTTTAATTATAAACGGCTGATGAGTGAACAAGTTTTGTGTTCACTTATTAAGTATTTTAATAAAGATGTAATTAAAATTTGAGTTGATGAGCTGATAATTACAATTTTCACTTTTGTTATTCATCTTTCGTCACTTTATCGATTCTATTTTTTGTACAGTTTTTCGTTCAAGTAATTGAGTCTTCAAATTAGTTTTTGATTCATTCATTTTTTCGTTTCGAATTCTTTTTTCTTTTCATCGAGTTTTCCAACTTTGACTGAACAGTTGAGAAATGAAATTTTTGCATGAGATAAATAAAGATTAAAGGGAAAACTCACCGATTCTCAACCAGACTACAGTCAACTTCCCTTTGACTCATCGGCATGGCTAATGGTGTAATCCTTGCGTTTATTTTTTGATCGAAATTTAAGAAACTTTTCTTTTCTTGTAACGTTTATTACTCCGAGTGGCACAGAATTTGCTTCACTTTAATTTCTTGAAATTTATCGATTGATTGAGTTCTATTCTTAAAGACAATCACTTGTTCAATCACAAGTTTATGGATATGCAAGGAATGATATGATTTTGAAAACGAATTGAAAGTTAAGTTTATTGCGAATTTGGTTTACAGAAAAATTATGGAATTTATTTTATTCCAACAAAAATTGAATGAAAATTGAAAGGTATATTTGAGATGAACTTTTCGTCTTTTTTTGTGATTTTTCAATTGTTAGGTTGACATGATGATGATTGAATAAGAGCGCACAATGAATGAATGGAAATTGAAAATCGCGAAAATGTGAGCCAAAGATTTGATCGAGAATGCGTACTTTTGTTCAGTTTAAGAGCTTCCTTGTTATCATCTGTTTTCACTTTCTTTTCATATTCTTTTGCATTTCAAGATTTTCATGAGCAAATGAGTGCTCTGGTAAACCAACAGAATTCAACTGCAACTCAACCTCAATCATGTTACTGGAAATACAAACAGTGGCTCCAGCTTTTGACTGCATTTATCGATCAAAGTGATTCAACTTCAAACTACCATCTAATGAATCGCTAAGCAACAGATGAACAGAATTGAAATACATCTTGGGAGTAAAGCTCTTTATCAATATATCTATAATTAATGACAAAAATAATGATATATTTGATTATATACAAAGAAGACATTGATAGCTTGGATGTTTTTCAAACAATATCGATAATATTTCAATCAAATGGTCAGTTAGTAACGAGTTGATCATTTTAAATTTGCATCGAAAGATACTTGAAAGTGCAGCAGCAGAAAATTTTACCAGACTCAGGAAAAATTCAATAAAAAAGATTTCGACCAAACGCGCGAGTTTTTGTGACAAAATTAAAAAAATAATAAAATTGTTTTAATTTGATAAAAAGTAAACGATTGATACATAAATCAATGGTAATAAAGTCATTAGCATTCAACTTTTCCAGTTTTTCGGTTAAAAGTGAAACAATCTCTATATTTAAGCATATATTTTACTATTAATAATTAAATTCTAATATATACTCAATATTGGAATTCATCAATATGCATTAAAACTTTTTTGTATTCAATCTTAGCATGAGACAGTCTGATATTAACACGTCTGTGATTGAAATGTATTAATAAAAGTTACTTTTCATTTGTCTATCGAAATACTCTAATCAAGTCATTTTTATCTCGGCTCAAGTTATATGAAAATGGTTCAGCTACGATTTGGCATTGCTGCAAACATCCCTGCAAATATTGCTAATAAAAAGTGTTTATCCCAAGACTTTTATTACATTTACGATAAAGCAAATGTTACACTGAAAATTTTACCAGAAAAGTCCAAGTTTTATTGCGGAGACAATGGTATTTGTACAAGTCCTTTAAGTGTGCTGCAAAAAGCAGAGATTGACTTGAATTACTTTTTCCCACTGAATGGATTGAATACGATTGGTGAGAATCTAACTTCTGGTCCCGGTGCAATGGAAGATAATTGTTATTTATCATATTCTAAGCGAAAACTGCAAAGTTCAATTTACAATTTAACATTCTCCGATTTTATATTCACATTTGATCCAACCTTTTGGTTTGCCTTGCTGGGATTGTCTATTTCATTTCTGTTTCTTTTGACCTTACTTATTGCCAAATCATTCAACAAAACTTTGCTTTCTGTCTTTTGGTTGCAGATTGATTACCTTTTAGGTCAGAACTTTTCTCATATTTTATCGGATAAAAGAAAATTGCTATTTCTGCTATTTGCCACGGCCTTTTTAATGGTTAGTAAAATATTGTCCAATTCACTTAAAACTGGTCTCATTCAAAATATGGACTATTTGAATCTTGAGATTTTTCAAGATGTTATCGATAATAATTTTACAACGTCAACAATTGATTTCACCATGTGTTCTCACGAATTTCTGAATTCAAAAGATGCACTAGTTGGTCGAGTAAGAGAGAAATCTACAATCTGTAGTTTCCGTGATAAATCAGTTCATGATATATATGCTTACAGAACCAGAGAGATGGTTGCAACAGTTGAAAATGAGCAAGGCTTTGAAATCACTAAATCGTATGGTTGTCTCTACGATCAAGAAATGGCTTTGAACGAACCTTATAGTAAATCTGAGAGTCAAGTTCTCCACATTGTCTATGGATTTCTGATAAATAAATTCAATTCAGTCTCTGTAAACCGAATAATTGTGAATGGATTGTATTCGGCATCAGAGTTCGGTATCACCATCAGTAAAAAATTGCTGCAAATAGAAACTAAATGTTACCTCGGAGCAACGGCATCACCTTCATGCATAGATGACGGTTTTGATCAACAAGAAATGCTACCTTCTCCCATATCTTTGAATTATCTGTTCGTTCCATTCATCCAATTGGGTATTGGATTGCTCCTGGCTTGTATGTTCTTCGTATTTTCTTTATTTGGTGTATTAGATATAGATTAACTTGAATGGAATGCAATACAGTTTATAACAAAATGTATAAATGTTTAATCGAAATAAAAAATTCAATGAAAAATAGAAAAATCATTATTCAATTTTATTCTTAATGTGTTTTATTAAATTGATTCATCCATAATATAGCCAAAAGATTGGTCGAGATATTGAGGTTCAAAGTTTTAAGGTTATCGGCTAAAGTCAAAAGAATTGAATCGATAAATGAAAAAAAAATATTCGACCCCTGGTGTGTAATAACAGTCAGTTTCAGCTAACTAACTCTTACGTTCTCAGAAAGGAAAGATTAAACTGAAAATCGAACTGATCTATTGTACAGAAACAGAAAATTTTATTTCTCAAAATGAATGCGTTTTCTGATTGATCAACAAAATTTTCATCACAAAAATATGTTTTGTGAAAAATCTGCTTTCATAAGCGAACATAGGGCGATAGAAGTTTCAACTTTGCCCTAATTTTTTCGAAAACTGTCTGTTGAGAAATGTTTTGATATCACTAATAAGCTCAGTTTGCATGGCGCTATAAACCCACAAAGTTTCAACTCGAAAGTCAAAATTTTGCCGCTATTCCTTAAAATCAGAAATTTGAGTGCAGTCGATGTAGCGAATCACCAGTCTTCCTACTGTAGGGAAAAATCTAGGAGTTTCCATTAACTGATTGTAAACTTGAAAAAAAGTTGTTCGATTTTCAAAAGTCATCTGGAAATATAAGTAGTGAAACTTTAAATGATTTTTAAGAATTTATTATGTTTTGTTCATTCATTCATGTATTTCAAATAAGTATCATGACATTTGATGAGACTTTGCTTGACAAAATTTCTCTTTGATTTTCTATTCAATTTCTTGATTAAAAGGTTTCCGTTCTAC
Organism: Tetranychus urticae; assembly: GCF_000239435.1. The sequence goes on along the minus strand of NW_015449944.1, from coordinate 101,044 downwards.
CATCTTCATCATCTGTACTCTTTTCTCGATGAAAGGTTGACAATTGTTCTGATAAGCAATATTTACGAAAGCTGAATCCATTTTTAAAAGAGTCTTTCGAGGGTGATCTGAGATCCTCCTTGGTTGATCCATTGCTGTGTCTAGTCTCATGGATTCCTAATATTAATAGATAATAGAAACAATACAAGCAAATTAGAAAGAAATTTACCAAAATTTAAAAGCGCAAATTGGGCAAAAAATGAAGTCATTTTCAGAATTGAAGCGATGAATTTGACTGTTGAAGAATTATCACTTTTTTCATTTCATCTCAGGACGATGTCAAGTCTATGTGTCTACCAACCAACCGATTTGAATGATTGAATGTAAAGAAACTCATCTCAAGCTGGTGACTTGTAATCAGTTGGAAAAAACAGAAAGGCGATTCGATAGATCATCATCTAAATGACTCCCTGATAATAGAAACTGATCTTAATGACCAATTAAAACTTGACTAACACTTACATCAGACAAATTTGTACCCCTCAAGCGTTTACAAGAACCTCTAATAGGCATAATTATGGAAGAAAATGAGGTACCAGAATTATTGTCTCCTCCAGGTGAATTGCTTCGTTGAAGTCCGTACGCAATTATTCGAGCAAAATGTTGCTTGAAAAGTTTCGTTGTAAGAGTATACAAAACAGGATTGAGAGCCGAGTTAACAGGAAGCAAAAAAACGGCAACCCAAGCGTACAGATCATCATTGATTGGAACACCTAAAATAACAAAAGAAAAGACAAAAAATATTCAAATAAGTAAATCAAAACATTTCAACTTTATTTCAAGCTTAGTCTCATGGAAATACAAATATAAAATGATTTTTGGTGAAAGCAAAATTATCTCAAAACTTTGGACAAATTCAGGTGAAAGTCTTTGAAAACCGATGTTGAACAAAACTTGAAGTTGATGACGAAGAAGAAAATTAAGTGAAAATGAAATATTTTTCCTGCAATTAAAATACTTGGAAATGGATAATTGAACTAAACATTAGCTTCTGCCTACAACATAAAACACTTGTTCGAGCAACAGTTTAATAATCAAATAATAACTGAATAACTGAATTGCTCAGAATAATGTTTATCAATTGTATTCTGTTCAAGTTTATATTCATTGAGTTTCTCATACTTAGCAACAAATGGATTTCCCACAGAACTTGAAATGTTCCTTTGAATCCATTCTAATCTCAACACATTTATCGTCATCAGCGACTCTGTTTTTTTCCTCTTCTATTGAACCTTTTCTGGAGCAACATTTTTACCATCCTATTCATCATCCCTTTGAGCATCAATTATTGTTAACTTTTTTGTTTCTCCAAGAATAAATTCTCAATCCTTCTTCTTCACTCCCTGACCACATGAGATATTTTCAGAGTCACCATTGTTTCCATTCATTCTATTGTTAACAGTTTATCTTTTTTTTTCTTGTTCGCCTTCTTCTTCCTTCCTCGACGTTTGATCAACCCTTTTCTCATTATCATTATTCAATCTTTCAAGTTAATTTAATCAGAAAAATTTTGTTGCATTAGAAGATGATAATGTTGAACAAAATTCCAAAAGAATTTTAAGAAACTTGTTTGTGTTCGTTAAGCCTTGACATTTTTCAGTCTCTTTTTTCATTCAATTCAGTCTTTCCTCACTAATTGTCTGACAATTTATCTGTTATCCTTTCCTTTCAAGTCTTCATTAAACTGATGATGATAAATTTTAGTTGCCAGCAAACATCATTAATGAAGATTGTTATTCTTGTTTCTCTTTTCATCACAACCATTTATTGATATCAGGAAAAGTTTATTATTACTATTCAATTGAGCAAAGTAAAAAAAAATCATGAATATAATGAAGAGAAAAAGAGTTTGAAAGTAGAACCAAAATGACCAGGAATAAAGGTAAATGATAAAAGATCATTTGGTTATTGAGAACAACAATAAACTGAGAATTCTGTTGGAATGATTCTTTTAAGGTTTGATTGTCTATTTAAATGGACAAGAAATGGAAGCCAAGAACTGTGATAAACTGTCCAAGAAAATCGCTGAACTCATTGTAATGATGAATGGATAAAGTTGAGTTGGGACTTTACTTTTCGTTGGATTTATTTTTGAGGATAAATCAAGATTGAAGATTGAACAAATGTTATGTCTGGCTTACCTGCAAGAGCGAGTATTTTAATGATGACAATTGGCATCCAGCAAAGACAGTCTGTGGCCACAATGAAGCCAAATCGTTTGGTTATGCATCGATCTTGTTGCTGTTGCGTTGTTCGCAGGCCAAGGCGAGAACTGGCAATGGTTAGTGACATGTTGATGTAAGCATAGGTAATGTAGATAAAGGCTCCTGAATTGAGGCCACAAAAGAGAAACGTTGAATATTCCCAGGCTTTGCTGAAAGGATCGTGAATCTGAAGAGCCAGGCAAACACCGTTGTTGCCATAAAACTCGTCACCGAAAAGGTCATCAGTCAAGAGTGGAAGTAAGGCAAGGACAACAGCTCCAGTCCAGATGGCAACCATACAGCTAATGGCAAACCCTTTGGTTCGCCTTTTCTGGCTCAATGGATAGATGACAGAAGCATAACGATCAACCGTAATAACGGTTAAAATAAAGACTGAAGATTCAGAGGAAAGGGTGGAAAGGAAACCTGAAAGGTTGCACTGCCATGAGTGCCTCCAAGCGTCCTCGTGTTTAATGTACTGTCCACGGAATGAAGCATCATAATAAGCAATGATGAACAAATAAATGCCCATCAAAAGATCAGCAAAGGCCAAGTTTTTGATAAAAAAAGAGTGAACCTAAAACAGAAGAGTCAATGAAATGATTCAACTGCAAAACTTGCCAACTAACCTGATTGGGTTCATGCATCAACATCCTTCCAATGAGTACAAAAACATTGCCAACACAGGCGATAAAAGCGACAACCCAGACGCTAAAGCGTAAAACTATATTATCCAAAAGATGCTGAAAACTGCTTATCCCATCACCTCGTGGTTCACAGACTCTTACATGAAGAGCATATGAACACAATCGAAATTCATCAAAATATCTGTCGAGTGAGCAAAAAACCCAAAAAAGAGGAAATTTCAATTAACCAAATTGTTCCAAAGAAAAGGGAAAAATGTCAAACTCACATGTGTGTCAGTGACTGAAGATTGTCAAATATATTTAATGGCAATTTTTTAATCATGTTTTTACGAACATCTCTGCAAAAGAAAAGAAAAAAGTTCCAAATAATGAGCAAATGTTTCAAATTGTTGTCAAAACAATTATCATTTCGTGTCAACTAAAAGTTTCAATAACTTTTCGATCGATAATGTTGATCATCATAATCATCATCATAACCATCAGTATCATGAGCATCATGATAAAGTCTTTCTCTTTTCGTCATCATTCACTTGTTGTTGAACAGTCAATGAAATCCGGTTACTTTGATGATTTATATGTTTCAATTGGAAGAGATAAAAGTTGATAATAAATTGGCTTGTTCACTTTAAGACAAAATGTTATTCACTTTCAGTTATCATTAGAGTTGAAACGATATTTTTATACTCTTTTCCTTTATCCTCCCAGTAATACTTACAATGATTCTAGGTCACTTAAGTTGGAAAAGACATTAGATTCCAATAATTTTAGCTTATTTTTCCGAAGATCTCTGCAAGCGAAAAAAGACAAATCATTAAGACTTCAATATGAAGTTATCAAAATGGTCAACAGAAAATGTTTGATTTGACCAAACTCGAGTTTCGAATGCAAAGTCTCGAGTTGTTCATTAAAGAGATTCCAAAACAAATCCAACTTCTTTTCAAATTTGACAAATTTTTACTCTTTTCTCGGTCTTGTTCAACTTGTTTTGTTTGATTGACTTGAACAGGCAAAGACTTTGAGATGAATTGAGAGAAAATGAAATTTCAAGTTTACATTCAAAAGAGGAAAAACTAATTTGTATGATTTGTATGTTTATCCTGACAATATATTTTTACATCAAAGTGTTTACCATGAAAATTCATTGACAAGTAAAATAACTCGATAACGAAAATGTTAACTTTTCAAGAAATTGGACTTTTTCATCTTTTTATTGAAAATATTTTTCCATTCAATCTTGTCCATAACCTTATCTCAATAATAAATTGAACATCACTTGAATACATTTTGTCTTTATTCACTTTTCACTTTCTCGGCATTCTTTTTCTTTTCCATGAAGGTGTCAACATGGGAAACCATCACAAACAGAAACCTTGAAATGATCCAATCATGATCGATAAACACTGATTCTCGTGGCCCATTTTCAGTCTATCTTGTTACTTTCAACTCTTTTATCAGCTGACAGAAGCAAATTTGGTGAAAACAAAATCCATCAACCCAACCCAAATTTGCAAAACAATGTCATTAATCAGAAATTCATTTCCACCAAGTTCAACAATTCAGCTCAAAGTTTGTTGTAAAATGCGTCGTTTTTGCATTTTTAATTTTCTTCAGTTTTTTGTTTACTTACAATTTTAATAAAGTTGTCAGATTACCAAAAGCATTATCTTTGAGCTCTTCTATGTTATTGATAGAAAGTGACCTTTTTTAGAGAAAAATAAAGCTTGAATCAACACATTAATCAGTAATTAATGAGATAATTGTACTTACAATGATCTTAATGATATTAAACCAATAAAATTAACATCTTGAATTATATTGATTCGATTTTTTGTGAGTGATCTGCAAAAAGATTTAAATCTAATGAGAAACTCTATTTTTTAGGTTAATGCTAAAAATAAGAAAGATTTATTAAACTAAGGTTGAGGGAAAAGTTTTAAGTGATTTCTCGTGCATTTCAAATGCTCGTGGTATTCAATTCAAAAGTATTCATGAGATTTATGTTCATGGATTTATGCAGCAACTGGAATCAATAAAGTTTTAGGAAAACCCTGGATTCGAAAAATTAACTTTTCGATGAAACTGGTTCTCTGGTTATTTTGTTTGAATATGATTTGAAGCATCACGGCAAGTCTTTCACCTTTTCCGTGCTTGTTGTCTGGAAAAGTTGACTAACTGTTGAACTAGAAATTGTCGTTAAGGTACAATTTACTTGCAGTTTAATTTTCGATGAACAAACTCAAAGTGCTTTTAATGAAAATCATCTTTGAATTTTGTAGGTAACTTGAATATTGAAGAGATTTTTGGGTTTTCTTTATGCCTTCAAGAGTCACTCTTGAGCTAACAGTTAGCATGAAAAGGCCAGAGACTTGGTTAGTCAATGAAAGTTTACTTACAAGACTTGGAGATTGTTGAGAGATCGAAATATTTTCGCTGGTAAACTGGTTATTAAATTACCATCGAGCAAAAGAGTTTGCAATTTAACCAACGGTTCAAAAACTCGTTTTGGGAATTTGGACAAACGACAGTTTCGTAAATCACTAATTTGAAAAGAAAGGGCAATGCAAATGCATCAAGAAAACGATTAACCAAATTGAACATTACAGAAGGATTAAAGTTACTTACAGTTCTTCAAGTGAAGATAAACCAGTAAAAGATTGATTTTTCAAAATTTGAATTGGATTGTGAGACAGAAAACTGGTCCATCAAAGAGGTAAATCATGAGTAAATGAGTAAAACGAATGTCAGTCAATTGTCATTGAACCGATTCGCTTGGTGAATCGAAAATAATATCGACGAACAAAAGTGGACACAAAATTTAGCAAAATCTGAATACTCACAGTAAGACAAGGTTTGAGTTGTTTGAAAAAATTTTATTATTTATAGTGTATAATTGATTTCCAGACATAAAAAGTGACGATAAGTTTGGCAAATTGGCAAAGGCATCTTTTTCAATGGTTTGAATCTCTGTTGAGGTTAAAATGCTGAAACGCAAGACAGAATTGTCATGAATATCTAATTGAAAAAGATTAACCCAAAGCAACTTACAGTGTTTTCAATCGAGGTAAATAGGAAAAACTGGTTCGACGAAGCTTCTCAACTCGATTACCAGATAAATCTCTAATTGGAAAAATATTGACTTTAATATTGAATCAATGAAATTGAGGAAGAAAAACAAAATTGTTGAGAAAAGAAAAATGAAATTTGTCATTTTCACCTTTCTTTTCATGAGCAAAGAAAAAAATAGAAAATAGAAAATGAAAAATGAAAATTGATCCATTTTTTGCTGGAAAAATGATAATCTTCTTAACGATTGTTCCAAACGTTGTCAGTTATCATTTGTTATTGAATTGAAAAGAGTGCTTTTTATAGTCACTTTTTACTCACAATATTCTTGCTTCCATTGGAATCTTTGGAATTCTGTCAAGATTTTGTTGTTCACAGAAAACATTGAACATGGAACATGAACATTCTCCTGGAATATTTTTCATTGCACATTTGGTTGAATTTTTCTTTTCCCTGTCTTCGTCTGGACGCTTTCGAAACAACTTGTCCCAATATTCGCGTTTATGATTGTCCTCTGATCAGCATTTCACCGAAGAAGAAAAAAGTTAAGAAAATGAAATTCATTAAATTAGCTCTGAGTGCTTTCAATTGAAGTCTTCAGTTAACAAATGTTATTCATTCCAAGCAATTGAATCCATTTGAATTTAAAGATTGATTTTAAATTTTGCCAAATAACTTTGTAAAGCAACTTCAATCAATTTTTATGGAACAATAAAAATTAATGTTTTTACGAATGAAAAATATCGTCAAATGAACAAATCTCAATCCTTGCTCGATAAACTCATCCATTTCAAGTGCAATCCCAAGAAAAATTGACTCTTTAATAACAGATCAACTCTTGAAGTAAATTTCATTTTCAAGAGAAGCACATGCATATTTCATGAAAAACTTGAGATAACATGAAAAAAGAAAAGAAAACATTGAAATGCATTATTTTGTCATTTTTGGTCCTTTTTTTCTTCCAAAAACAAAAGTCTCTGGAATTTAATTTGCAACTCTTTTCACTGATTTTTCACCAAATCTGCTGTTCCAAGAAAATGATTCCAGTTGCTAAATAGCTAAAGATTAACATTGCTAAATGCAATTGAAGGTTAAATTGGCAGAATTTCTTTCGAATGCAATTTTTTCTCATCTCAGGTTAAGTAATTTTTCCCTTCCATTGAATCATTTGCAACTTGATTCCTACCTTTTGTAACAGACTTTTTGGGATTCAATTGAAATCCTTGACTCAATTTAAACTTGATAGATTCAAAGTTAATCTGGTTTTATTGTTGAAACATGAAAACGAACGAAAAATTGCAAAAAGAAGCTCAAAATTTTCAAGATTAACTCGCCATTAGTTAACAGCATTTAATTAACTTCATTCTCGACTTCATTTTGCATGTCAAAAGAATGGAATGAAACATTTTTACGACTTTCCCTTGCAATGTAAATAACCATTTGTTTGGGTCTGGTTTCAACCAAAAGAAATGTTGACGGAAATAAAATACGATCAAAGTTAATCAATAAAACTAAAACTGATCATCAAATGGCGATAAACTTGATTCTGATTGAAATTCCGAGTTGGAAATAACAGTTCTCTTGGAAACAATCGGAATAAAAGTTTGTAATGAACTTGATCTATTCTGATCAACTAGGTAAATAACCATTTGATGGTAAATCAAATGCAAACTGACCTTTCGATTTACACAGGAAAAGCTAAATGCTTTGCTGTTTACATGATTGATGAAGGAAAAAAGTAAATCGTCTTAATTGCTTGATATTTCACTTTACTTCAACATTCAGCTCATGTTGCAATTATGTAATGATAATCGGTAAATGAGCTTTTTTTTGCATTCAATTTTGGTTGCCTGTTTTTGCCTCTTCAAGAAATGAGATAAGAAACGATTGAACGGAAACATCATGAAATGTTGATCACGAATCAGTGATATTAGCCTGTTCCATGTAATTGTCATTTTGTGTGATCAACATTTTCTCATCCAAGTTAATTCGAAACATGATTATTGCGAAAAATGAGCCAATAGTTCAATTTGATTCCTATCTTAATGTTCATTTCATTTTCCATGTAAAAATACATTTTCTTTCCTCTTTTTTCCTTATTGATGCTCATCTTGAATTTCGATTATTGTTGTTTACAGAAAATGACAATCTGATTATTATTTTTATGAACAATTTCATCGGTTGCAAGTTTGGAAGAAAAATCGGAATGGAAAAGTTTTTTTTCAATTTTCTTCTCTACTTACCACAATGCTCTTCATCTGATCCATCTGGACAATCGGGTTCGTTGTTGCAGTTGAGACGCTGTTCAATACAAATGTCTGAATCATTGCAGGGAAAGAATCCTGGATCACAACAATTAACAACTGAAATGGGAATTAGAAAAGTCATGAGTAGAAGTTGAAATTTCAACTGTTGTCTGCTTTTACCATTTACAAGTGAAATGAAAAGATTGAACAGTAAAACTGGTGAAACATTAAACTGGCAATTCATTGATGGGCGCAACAATTTTCAATCGCATTTATCATAATTTCAAGATTAACTTAATCGAGTGAAAGGTGCAAGTTAATTTAACAAACTTGAATTTAAATTGTTCAACATTGGCTGGCAATAAAACTTTGTAAAGGCAACTCTCTTTTCACTGTTTTGGGTTGTAATTGACAAGTTGAACAGCAACTAAGCTTAATCCAATTGGTTTTATGGGTGAAACAAGCACTGTTATAGTCACAGAATTGTACAGAATAGGAAACTCAGCATGAGAATGGAAATGACAAAGAATCTGATGATGATGGGTTGAATGAGAGCATGGAGTGAACTAGAGAGACAGGAGATGCGGAGTAGGATGCTGAGTTGTAACCATGGTTAGAGTTTGAAAGAACGTCATTTAGGTTAACATAAGTTTGATCTTTTCTTCTTCTTCTTCTTCATCATCTTCTCTTATCTTCATTTCATTTTGATTTTTCTCTTTTCAACATTACTAATCAATTGTATTGGGAGGGTTTGATATCTTGTGTGAAATGGTGTAACCATACTAGTTTAACATCCCAGTTGTGTTATTATTTTTACACCAGTTTCATTTGGATTTTCATGTTCCCTTGTTTTCCAGCTCTACTGTTAAGTAAAGTTAATCCAATGGTTTGATTAAATTTTCATTTCATTTCATTTGAAGGATGAAATTTATTCGAATCAATGTTAATTAAATGAAATTCAACTTTAAAGGTATTTAATTTATCGAGTTAACAAAATCTCATTTAATTGTTTCAAGTAACAAGATTCACTTTTTTTCAGTTTGGCTTTCAATTTAAACTTTTCCCTCGAGTTTTTTGCTTCTTGTTATGCTGCCATCTAGGGTAACTAGAGGGGAATTCATTAAAGTCGTTAAATTGTTTTAATTGTAAATTTGTGGTTTCCCCCTCTAGTTACTCTAGATGGCAGCATAACGAAAAAGCAAAACTGCTTTTATTTTCAAATCAAAAATTTTTATTTATCTTTTTCAATTGTAACAAGTAAAAATTATAATTTTGAATCATTTTTAATTTTTATCTAGAAAATTCGGTGGTGCTCAGCATTGAATCCACTTTTATGAAGTAATTTGAAAAACATTAATGATAGAAATATTGATAGAAAGTAGAGTTTGCATGAAATTTCGAGGCGTTATTTTGTCATTGGCAATAATTTTTGATTTTTTTTTAGATTTTCAAATGTGATTGGTTACTATTTGGGATATTATACAATAAAGGGAAATCTGTAATTAATTTAAGTTCATAACTTGTGTTTCATTCATCAGTAAAGATTTAATGAAAAATAATACAAAAAAGAGTCAAATTAAACAATTAAACCAGATACATAAGTATTAAATTTTTGGTAGCTAAATAAAAGAATTCATTTTCCTGAAGAATCTTCAACAGAGTTTATAAGGTTATTCAAAGTGTTGGCGCCAAATGTTTCCTCCAATGTGTGTAAGATACTATTAATAGCTACATCATTCATCTCAAGCTGTTCGTTGTTAATGGTTACATTGGATAAAGCGGTAGGGCAGTTGTTTGAATTACTTAGAATTGGAGTTCCAATGAGATATTGAATTTTATCAAAATGCTCTTTAAGCAGTTTATCAAGAGATTCAATTCCACGAGTTTTGACAAAATATTTGGAAACTTCAGATGGAGTCACTACTAATGAATGGACAGCGTTAAGGTGCAGAGCAGCTTGATAGTCCAAATCCCCAACAAAAGTAGATTGAGCTTGATCTTGACATTTTAAACATTCAAACGGATGATACTTTAAATGTGAATATACATGAGACTTAACCAGGGTAACATTGATAGATGGTATATCAACAGGTTTGGAGAATATTTTTTCACAAACGGGACAAAATGAAGCAAATTCGGGTTTAGCTTCAGAATCATTGGCAATGCCCTCTAAAAAGTCATGACCCCACGTTTCTATAGCTTCATCACAGTTGCGGGTAAAGGGTAAATCGGAGTATTCGACGTGCTCAATTCCATGGTATCGAAAAGTTGTATCACTAGTGAATCTTTTGTTGCAAATTTGACAAACGATTGGCGTGTATTTCAAATGGTTGCCATAATGTCCCCAAGCAGTGTAAATATCGGAGAGGTTTTTTTCCGAACAAAAAATGCAAAAAAAGTTGTGACTCTGTTGATGAAAAAGAACACGAGTTGAGATTAGATTAAGAGTGGGACAAAAGAAAATTAAAAGAAAATCAGAAAAAAATCTTACATCTTTACTTAAAGTTTCCATATCATCCAAATTCGCATCTTCGGCATCTTCAACAAGATTCCTAGAATTAGCTTTTTTACCATTTCTCACGGATTCTCGAGACTCTTTCATTTTTTTATATGATGCTGAGGCTTGTTTGTATAATTGTCCTGTTTGTTTCCCCCTGTTAGAGTTTTGTCGATTAGATTTACCAGATAAGGGTTTCCTTTTCATAGTAGGCTTGTTGACTGTATGACGCTCACTATCTTTGATTATGTTAATATAATCACGCAAAAAGTTTTCTAATTCGGGTATTGTTGCAGAAGGTTGGAAATGAATTTTAACATGAGACTCCGTTGGATTTACAATATTGTGACGATGAGAAAGATGATCTTGAGCTTTTTTATTAACAGATGAAATTGCGTATCGTTTTCCTCGCTTTTTACACAGCGCACATTCATATGGATTGTACCTTAAATGTTTATTTATATGGTTCAGATCCAATATAGAGGAAACCTTGAGCCGAGCCTTTGGTTGAACTGATTTAAGGATGTAATCATACTGGTTACATACAGGACAATATTTGTTAACTATATTATTCGGAAGCATTTCATCATCGTCGTTCATACAATCCATTTGGTAGTCGATAAATTTTTGGACCCATCTTTCTTTGGCCGGTATCTCTTCAATTTTGTATTTCACCAATTTCTCACCCGGATGATGAGCGACGTAATGGTCCACTAAATCTTTCAATTCAACGGTGGCTTCATCACACTCCACACATCGGAATGGCGCATACCTCAACTCTCGATAAAACGCTTGCACTGCTTCATAGCGGTCATCGAATTCTTCCAAATTAAATAAACAGAATAACTTCTGGTCAAGCTTTAGCGAAGATTGTTTAGCCGCAGTAGTTTTGTAGTCGTCTGGAGAGCATTGTGTTAAGTCAATTGTAAATTCAGGCTCGATTTTGGCTTCCTCTTCACCTCCATTAAGGCAAGATTCAATGAAATCTGGTTGAAGTCGTTCCAGGATGACCACACAATCTTTAATCTCACTGAGCAAACCACGTTGAATACCTTCAGGTGTAACCATGATGAAAGTAGGTTCCTTGTTTACTGACATTTTGATTGTGATCCAATTAAACAATTAAAACAGTGAACAAAAAATAGGAATACATTTATAAGTGTTGTTGTGTTTATATATAGGTCTACAGATGTAAGCTTGTAAGCCAAAATATATTTTAAACCAAAGAAAATCTTTGTGTTAGTTAGCTTTACAAGTTATAGATGTCACTACTTGACCAACTTTATCTGATGCAATCAAACGGCTAAACAACTGAAAAAATAAAATCCACTCAATGTTTCAACAATCATAATTACAACGAAGAGTTAAATCTAATTTGAATTTCATTTCTTTAATATTGCAAGACTTGAATCGATTTCTTTTCGTAAAAATTTCTAACAAAAAACTCAAGAAATCAGCTAAGAATGTCAAGTGACAAAATGCCCGGTGACAAAAGCTACTTCCAGTCTGTTGCCTTATCTCAATTGTTACTGTAATTGCATAGACTCTTAAAGTGTTAAAACTAAGTTATACGTGTATTAAGGATAATTAAAGGATTACAGGCACTTGAAAATGAGATTATCAAAGAAAAGGTATGAATCAAGTGCAAGCAATCGATGTCTTGACTGGAAAAAAATTGACAATTGGTTTGACTTTAAAGTAAGGAAAGGAGAGGACAGGATAGAGGTTTAGTGGACAATTAAAAGTAATGATAATGATGATGAACAAAGGATAAAAATAACGGTTTGTAACAAGAGGAAAGAGGAGAGGAAGAGTAAAAAAGATGAAAGGATGACCAAGAGACCAACACTGGAGGCAAGAAAAGACAGAGATTTATGGCCTAATCTCATTAGTCCAATCAACCCATTAAATGTAAACCATCTAACAGTTACTTACAGTTAACTTGACCATTGAAAATTTTTTAGTTTTTTTGAAGCTCTTTTCCAATTATCTCTGCCTTTTTTTTCCTCTCATCTCATCTCATCATCGTCTTAATCTTCCTTTTCTTCTTGGGAGTTATGCTTGTTGACAATTCTTTGAAAGTCAAAAAAATTAGCAAAACTCTTGATAAAATAACGTTTTCGCGATTAAATTTCATTCTAACATTAAGATTTTAAATTATGATAGAGTCACTATTCAGAGAATGCAAGTTATTCCGAGATAATCGGTGAGATTCAATCGATTTTGTTGAATTAAAGGCTTAAAGCTGTGAATATTGAAACACTGATACAGACAGAAATGATAAAAATCCAAGTAAACAAGTTGCTCATTGTTTGCCCATCGTTTATTCATTGTGACTACGAGGAAAAACAAAATCCGTTGATTGTGTTAATATGCCATCTAACAACAGTTCAAGGCAAGACCAATTGACCTTGGATCTATCTGGAAAGACTGACCAATAGAGAAAGGAAAATGAGAAAAAAATGAAATTTTTTAAGTACTTTATAAAGATAAAACTGAAAGAGAAAACATTGGATAAAATTGATGGATAAGACAAACAGAAAATATTGATAGCGTTAATGATGATCAAGATGATGGTTATACGGATGTTTGAACCAAAGAGACGATGAAAGGTTAGGCAGGTAAAAATTGAAAAAATGTGAAGTAAAAGTGGCAAAAATGAATTAACCTGATAAATGGTTTGTATCTGAGTGACCTTCTCGGGTCATTCAAGGTATTGCCAAAAATGTAAAGGTGAAGCTGATATTGGATAAAGATGATAATGATCGCCAACGTCTCATCGTCTTACTGGTACCAAGATGAGAGAGAGAGCAAGATGAGGCTAAAAGAAAAAGAAAGAAAAAATTTAGTTAATTAAGTAAAAAGAAAGAGAAAGATGAGAGAGATGAAGATGAGAAGAGTGAAAAGAAAGGGAACCTGTTAAAGGTGAAAGAGAAGAGAAGAGAGTAAGTATTTTGTGTACCAGGTACGGATGATGATGACGATGATGGCCCGTTAGGATGGATGATGAAGGTTATTCTGAGATTTGCTTGACTTGGTACCATTCACTGCCTCTACTAACCTTACCTTGAAAACTTTCTTTCCTTTCTTTTCCTCCTCTTCATATCCATCATCATCTTCATCATCGTCAACATCATAAAGATGAACTTGCTTCCGCGTTTGTTGCTTCACCTGTAACATTCACATATACATAATAAACATTATTATCTAACACACTTGTTTTGGCGTCAGGCAAGAAAAAAAAACATAAAAGATGAGACAATGGAAACTAGTTCAGCAGAATTTTCATAATTATCATCACTGTCATCGCTTTTCATTGAATTTCTTCTCCTCTAAATGATATTCCTTTCTTCTTTACCAGGTTTATCCCATCCTGTACAATTAATCATTGCTATACTGACCTTAACCTTTGCTTTCTGTTGATGATTACCTTTTTTTCCAGGCCTATTATTGTTGCAGAAATTACTTTGACTTTTCATTCACTTTTTAAATTCCATTTTTTCATCATATCCATCAATGGTTGCATCAATTGGTTCCCTTTAAAGTCACAATTGGATTGATTAAGATGATCTTGAGTTTTTTTTATCTGGTTTAACTTGTCTTTTGGTCTCAATTTGTTGTAACCTTTGGTGTGAAGTTTCCTCTTCTTTTAGGGTTCATCTTAATTTTGCTTTCTTTTGCCTCTTTTTTACCTATTTTCTTCTTGGACCATATTTTGCTTTCTTAACATTTCCACTTTTAATGATGCTCCACACTTTCCACGAATTGTGATCCTCTTCCTTATACCTGGTTACCTTCCCACTTTTTTTTGTTGTGAAAACGACCATGTTCAGCCTTTCTTATTGAAGGAACCTCTTCCAAAGTCTGAAGAGGCCAATCTATGGAGAAAATGTAATTTCCAAGAATATCTTGTTAGTACTTTTTCAACCCAAAAAAAACACAAACATCTCATTTTTTCCCTATTCAAGGAATAATCTAAGGTTCAATAAGTCTAAATGTAAACTACAATTGACCTTAGCTACTCATTTTTTAACAGTTTGGCTTGGCTATCCAACTATGGACAACAAAAAAAGCTCAAGTATTATTGTCACCATTATTGTTGTTGATAATTTGAATTTCACATGAGTGAAAATAAACTCCCAGGGATAACTTGTTGTTGATTTGATTTACGTAAATCTACAAAAGCATTAATTCACAATGCATGAATTTGGGTTGATAAAATTTAAATAGCGATCCTGTTTACCATCACATAATCAATTGAAATGGCAATTGAGATGCAAGTCCATTAAGTCCATAAAATAACAGTTTTACTGGCAGAAGGACCGTTAAGTAATGATGAACTAACAATCTGATTCCATGAAGAAATAATAGTCAACCAATTTCTGATAAATTTTAAGCTTCTCTACCAAAAAATCCGATCAGACGTTAAAGTACAATTCATACGATCAAATTTTCAGCACCAATTGACATCAAATTAATGGCATAATCGAGTAAAAGATAACCACCAAGAGTCTGAGCATGAATAAATCGTTCACATTTAATCAAAAAACAAATAAATCTCAAGATGAATAAAAAATGGAAATTGATTCAAAAAATTCCAACAATTTCAAACTCATTTGTCACTTAACAAATTGATCAGAAAGGGTTGCCCTCTCTTGACTCGATGGTTAATCTATTAAAAGCCCGGCCAAATCAATTGAAGAAACAAAAAAAGGATTTCTTATCAAAATTAAAATCTAATATCAAAATATATCATCACTACTAATATAACAATCAAAGCAATAAAATTATAATACAAACGGATTACAGAAAGCAAATAATGGAAACAAACAAGCCTCAGCTATTTATTTTCAATTGAATGGATTGTCCACCTTAATCGTCTTAATCCAACCAAAGGTCTAATTATAACAATATTTAATAAAATAAAAATGATATATTATAACAAATAAATCAGAGTGACATTAATGTTTGAATAGTGAAAAGATATTAAAATGTTAGTCTAAAGAAAGCAAAAGCAAAGGCCAACAACAACAAATGAACAATTGGTTGAATCGTTTAAATTACATGTAAACATGTCATAAGTGTAACAATATAAATTGTAACAATATTAAAAACAATCAACTGAATCTAAAGGTAACAAATAAATCAATGATTATTAATAAAAGGGAAAGATAAAAAGGAACCCAAACAGGCAGCAAAAATATACACACTGAATACCCAAAACAGGCAGACTTTGAAAATAGTGCAGACTTGAAACATGAACAATAATATCAATAATAATATCGATATTGTTTCGCATTGATAAACTGTTTTTACCTGTTATCACTTTTGTTTGTCAATGTCATCCTGTCAGTCAATGTTGAACCAGGTTAAGAAAGTGCAACTCTTTGGGTTTTAATAGATACTTTTTTCTTCAACTTCAATTTGTGATATTAGAGTTGACAAAAAGCTCAAATTGATACAATTTTTATGATTTGTGTGTTTCATGTGACAAGATTTGTTTCAGTCTTTGACCATTCAATTCAACAAAATATTTATTGAAACCTTTGGCTTTTGTTGTTGGGTGAGAGGGTCAATTGGAAAATGAAATTCGAGTCATTGGACAGGACAACAAACATTGACTAGGAATTGAGCTTCCAATTTTACTTGCTATTTAAGTTACAAATATGGCAAAAGTAAAGGTGTTTTACCGGTCAATGAAATCCATTTTTTCTCCTTCTTTTTTTGCTGCTCAAGGATTTACATTTTCTTGTCCACCTTAGGAACGTCATTGTTTAACAATCTTTATGTAAAATGAAGGAAAAGGGTTACAAGGTTGAAAGAAAGAGCAGCTTCGTTGGGTCAACTGGGGTCAGTTTCAGTTATTTACATGAGAGTTTAAGTTACAAATATGAAAAGGAGCAAAAGGGTTGAAAAGTAGGTTGAAGGTGAACACTTTTTACCTCTTTCAATGTGGAAAGCTTGTATTTTGGCTGAAACAAGATGATAATGATAAGTAAATATGTTCATTGTAACTGGAAAGAAGCTATTATTATACATTTTTACTGTAATAATTTAAGCCAGCAAATGTATTTGGTATGAAGGAGAGACACAAAATATGAAAATATGGATTGAGAAAAGGATTCAATGAAAAATATGAAAACTGCTTTTTACTTTTTCTTTTTTTTCTGTCTTCCTCTCTGAGATTCTTTGCTTTTCTGTTATTATATTACAAAGCTAATCTTGTAACTTTTGCAAATCTTACGGATTACTAGATGAAAGTTAAGTGTTGAGAGGTTAAATGGTGAAATGTTTGTTTCCGAGATTTTGGGCTGTGATTAAAGATGTTTCAATGTTGCTGGTCTTCAGTGGACAATTGGTTGAAAATATGAAAATCAATTACTTGAATCGTTGGATTTACAGTCCATTTTAACTTGCACTTCTCCATTGAAAGTTAATCAATTTAAGTCTAGTTGAGTTGAAATGGTTTGCCTTTTCAACTCGATTAACTCAAATTAATCCAAGAAGCAGGTGAAATGGGTTTCAAGGTGGGCAAACCAGGGTAACCATTGGTATTGTCAAGATAGAAAGATAAAGAAAATTGAAGAAACTGGAAAATGTTCAAAGTAAAAGATGAGAAATAAATTCAGTAAAATAGGGTAGTGAAGCTAAAAATTTAGTCTTAAATCAAATTAAGGCAAACTGTAGGTAAATTAATTCATTTAAATTCAAGTCAAAACAGTCAAATCATTATGAATAACATCCGAGTTAATAGTTACTTTAGGTTTTGAAGATCCAATCAAGAAAAAGCGCGTCGTTTGAAGTGAATCCATTTTAAATTGAAGCTGAAACTCAAAAGTCATATTTCAGGATTACTCGAGATTAGAAGCATTTCTTGTGGCTTAGAAATTGATTTTTAATGGTAAAATTAAAGTCGATTTAAAATGTAAAAATCAAAACACTTCTTTGATTGACTCGATCAAACCACGAACGTGAATTATTTGATAAATTTTTGGGTTGCTTTGATAGTCAAACGTTTGGGTTGACAATGGTGCATCAAGTCTTTCGTCTCGGATTTAATTTCGCTTTTTGTTCAAATTTCAGCCGCACTGCCTTGCAATATGCGATTTGATATATTTTTATGTCCAAAAAGATTTGGTTAAAGGTTAAACAAGTGAAAGGTTTCACATGCAAGGTCAAGGTAGACCGAGAGAGTGAACAAGTAAAAGGATGAAAAATTGTTGTAAACCTTTCATTCCCATTGGTAAAAAAGCTGCAAAAATGATTAAATTTACTCTTTTTTACATCGGTCTTATTTTTGCGGTGAAATGCCGTCATTTTGTCATCTCCTGTGTGAAAAACTCACTCTTACTCTTCTCATCCTTTTCATATGCCTTTGGTAACACAAAAGTCTACCTGTTACCTTGATTTTGTTTTTTCCTTTCTCCCTCCATAAAAACCTTTTCAACTGTACTTTTTATCCACCTTGACATTGATCATCACTTTTCACCCTTAACCCAAGAGGGTTTAGAAAGATATTGTATTGTTGATTACTCTTATTTTTTATCCTTCAATCCAAGTCACTCATGATGATCGAAGTGGTGACCCTGAAATTGGGAGGGTTGAAAGGGAATAAGGAAAAGTGTGAAACCAGGAAGGAAGTACAATTTTCAATGTGAACAGCAAATTTCCTCTTTTCGGGTGCATTTCTCTTCTTCCTCATTTTATTCACTCATCCTTGGGATATTTTTTTGCTCGACATCTTAAATTATCATCATCTTTCCCTTCTAAAGATAGATTTTTCTCTCTGGCCAATTCGTCTATTGTGGTTATTATGGACTTTCTTAGGTTGGCTTTTTTGTGTGTGTTTGCGTTCAATATTTTTGTCCAAACCCGGAAGACGGAACAAGGAAGTTTCTCTATGAGATTTTGGTCCTAAGTTTAGTCCAAATTTTGATCAACTCTATCATCATTTAATCACGTAAATTGCGGATGTTGAACCAGTTTCCTGTTAACCTTTTTTAACATTCATCTTTCTCCTTTGTTGTTGACCAAAGATTCCCTTTTTTACTGTAAATTTCATAGTTTTTTTGTTTCTTTTATTTCAGCTCCTTCTTTAAGTCCAAAAATAGTTGACCCAACACTGGGCAACAGTCAACTTGAAATTATTCATTGGCTTCATTGATGTTGTTGAAGGTGCAAGCGTTGAAGGTAAAAAAAGAGGAAGAGTTGAACAAGTAAAAGGAATCTTGTTTGTTTAAACAACAAAAGGATGGACAATGGATGCAGATGAAAAGATGAGTTTCCAGGCAAGTTTAATGAGCAAGGGATGAAGAAACACAAAAAGATATCAACAAGTAGGAAGAGAAATTAAGGATGATTATGGTGATGAAGTGAAGGGAGGGAGGGCAAAAAAAGAGAAGGAAACTGATAACCCAGTAAACCCAGAAGAAGAAGAAAAAAGAAGAAAAGAAGAAAAAAGATTGTTAAAGGTAGATTTTTTTTCTTCTTCTTTGCTTTCTTATAGCGGGTTAAACGCAGTGGTCTGGCCTGATACAGCTTGTTACCCAGTCTGTATAATGATCATCATGTCTGTTGGACTTGAATTGATATTCAAAAGGAGGAGGTGGATGATGATGATAATGATGAGAGTAATGTTGATGATGATGAGTTTGCTTGAATTACTTGTTTCACCACTTTTAACTATAACAGGGTAAACAGGTAGAAAGAGAGAGGAGAAAAAGGCAAATGTTTCCAATTTCATCGATTGCGGAAGTTGATGAAACCTGAAATTGAATTGAAACAACAGAAAATAAAATGATAATAGAAATAGAAAATTTCAATCTTTCTCTTTCTTTAACCTCTTACGTTAATCTTGATGAGCTGTTTAGCAAACGCGCTATTTTCAAAAGCAACAAAAAAATTAGCTTTACTCTTATTTTAAACATTAAACTGGACACTTTCATCATTAATTGAGATGCTTTTTGTGATAATAAAAAGTCAAAATGATTTTAATGATTTCATGGAATTGGAAAAAAATGAATTTTCAGCTTTTATCATTGATGGCCTGAAATTAGTCAAAATGTATTATGTTAACATTTGATGAACTTTACTTTATCTTCCTGAACTTGAGATCGCTTTTTGTTTCTTTTTTTCTCCTTCTTGACATATTCAAAGGTAAAGAGATGATATTATGACATGATAATGCTCAGAATGATAATGAACAGTGATAACTGAATGATTTTTTCTCTTCTTGTGTAACTAAAATTGAAGTTAAACTCATCGACTTGAAACCAATTTTAAAAGTTAATTTTTCCTTTTCTTTTTTCTTTTTTCCTCTTCTTCAAGTTAGTTGATATTATTTACTCCTTTCACGCACCTAAATTACTCACTCTCAGTCTTTTCATTTCAAGTTCACATCATCATGATTCTCACTCTTTGTCTTCCTTTATTTTTATTTGTCTGTGAAATCAGATCATTTTAACTGTGAATAAACATTTATCTTCCGGAAGATTCAGATTCAAAGGTAACAAAGTATTTAAAGAAAGAAACACTTTGATTCTAATCACGTTTCAACTTGTTATAATTATTATTATTTTATCATGCAAAAAAAACTAACGTTGTTGCTACACTTTTATCCTGATCATCGTTTTTATCATAATCACAGTTTAATAACTTTCAAATGAAAATGTTAAATCCATCAATTAACTTCCTAATTCATTAATTGATTGAACTGTCAAACATTACAGCAAATGTAAGATTAGAGCCAGTCTCGGTGAATAAATGTTGCAGGATGAAAGGAGTTGAGCTGCTTTTGAGGATCAATTTCAATGGTCAAGAGTTGCTAAGGAAATGACCAAAGATGAAGCAACAGGAAGAGAGACACAGATTGATGGTAATTATGATACATCATTACCGAATGACCATGTTTCCAGCAAGATGACATTGTGACCTTTTTTTGTGCAAGATAAAGCTAAAAAATCTCTATTCTCATCTCTTTTTTTGCTTCATTTTCTCCTTTCTTTCCCTTTTCTCATCACATATTGTAATTTTTCTTCAATGGCTTGAGCTTGTCCTGTTGTCCATTGAAAGGTCATTTTTTGTTTTTCCTTTTTTTATTGAACCTCGGAATCTTAATGGTTTTTAAGATGTTTTTACTTTTGTTCCTGTCCACAGATCAAATTTGAGATGAAAGGACGAAGCTTCTGCTGTTTGCTGTTGGTAATGATGGCGAAGACTTGCATTAGACTGGAAGAAACACATGCAACTGAAAGGATGAGAATCAAGTGTACGATCATTGGTGGGAAGAAAATTGGTGATGAAAGAGAATTTTCAGTTGATGAGTAAGATTGAAGAAAACCCGTTCAGTAAAAGGTCAATTCGGCTGGCCGTGCTGCTGGGCGATATCTCCAAATTATCTTACTTTCCTTTCTTTTTTCTCTTCTTTTCTTTACTCTTTCGCACTTCCCCGTTAACTTTCTTTCCTTTTTTTTCTACATTGCGTTTCAGTTTTGGCCTTTTATGTTGACTTTTTGAGCTTCATTATTAGCTTTCTGTCTTATAATGATTATATCAGTTTAAAACTGATTAATTGACTAAACTTGATTCAGTAAACTTGGCGGCAAGGTTTGGCTTTACCAAGATGAAGATTCATCGGATCATCAAGTGGATGGACATATTTTGCATCAAACATTAATCATTAGCGTAAATCAATTGCGCCTTTCATGTGATTTTTCCTTCAAGAAGGGGTTCGCTTTGTTTCCTTTGCAACTTGACGGAATGGACCAAATGTATTTTTGAATGTGTTTATCAGCTGAAAAGCGTCAAAAATAGTGAGATTTATCAAGTTGACAATAAGAACTTAAGATGAGAAGCTTCCATTGATTATAAATAATGTTGTTAAACCAGTGATAAAATGAAGATCAAAAGGCCAAATAAAAGAAATTCATAATCTGACAAGATCCATTTGATTAGCATCTACAGCAACATCTCTTTGTATCTTAACCATCAAAAGAAAAAAGGAAGAAAAACAGAAGATAATTAACTTTGGAAAGGTGAAACAAGAGGTAAAAGAGTATTTGGTTCCAATGTTATACCCTTTTTTTAAGCTGATGTTGATGTTGACCTTGCCAGACAAGACATGATGAGGGTTATCGTGACAATGAAATTTAATTCCAACAAAAGACTAGCCAAAGGTCAGTTTTGTCAAGATATTGTAAGTTTTAAAAAAACAACAGCAACAGCAATAAATGGTAAAAGTTATTGAGATAAACAAGGGGCAAACAAATACAAGAAAAGGTTTTATTGTTTTCCAATTGACAGGAGCACGAAGATACTCAAGATTCATCAATAAGCATTGCCTATGGTCAGACCGTTTGGTCAACGCTGGTATAAAGTTGATTAAGAGAAAAAAAAGAGCCAGGGTAACTTGAGACTCGAGGTAAAAAACACCAAAAATAACATCAATAATAGCAAAGGAAGAAAAGTTGAGACGCAGCAAAAAAAGAGTTTCGCCTTTTTTCATTTTCGGAACTCAGCAAAAGTGTAACATTTTTTTTAAGCAAACCAAGTTGATATCATCAATGAAGCTTTCATTCTCTTTGGTAATATTATCGTTTTTGACCTTTACGCTTTTTCCAGAGTTGACTTTAGCTTTTGTTTCATCCTTTGACTTTATTTTTTCGCGTTGCTGCTGCTGCTGCTGTTCCTCACGAATAACCCTAAGGTGTACAAGCCAACAAGGACCCAAGGTTTCCCTTTAAATGTAAATAATAATCATCATCAGCAATTACTATTAGTTCAGTTGTTCCACATTTAACATTATTATTATCATTTTCCAGTCACCTTTATTTTTAACTTGAACCCATCATTATCGAAAGTTGATTAGTTTGTTTTCTTTCAATTCCGAGCAGCTAATCATCATTGGCCATTTAACACGCGATTCTGATGCGTTTTCCCTTTAAAATTGAACAAAATTCATGGCATAGAGATAGATTCACCAAAAGTCCACATGAATAAAGATGAAACCATGTGCAAGCAAGAGCTGTGTCGAATCAACTGATGAAGAAAAAGTAATCATAAATAATAGTCTAAAAATTTAAAGAAAATAAAATATTAAAGTGACTTACTTGTTTGAAGGCGATTCAAGTTGGAAGTCGGTTTGTCACTGGCCACTGGTTGTTTTTGATTGTCCTGTGAAGGGAAAAATATGAAAAGCATTGAGAGTTAAATTGATACTGATTGATATTGTAGTTGTTTCTTTTTTCTTATTATAACATTGTCAATAAGTTTTCTCGACCATTTGTATTGTAAATCGATTAAAGTTTAATAAGAAAAATAAAAAAAAAAGTACAAAAGAGAAAGTTTTGCCTTTACTAATCATATTATAATAATGAAGAAGAAAACCTCAAAAATCGAAGTCTCACTCCTTTCACTATTATCATTGTTGTTGAAAGAATTAAACTGATTCTTTATTATTATGATAGTTCTTTCAATCTCTATTTAACCTTTTAACCCTGAGGACAGTTTTATTGATTCATTGAGAATAGTTTGAATAAAGGAGAAGAAGTAGAAGAAGAAATAATTTGAATGTAAAAAGTAAAATAAAAAGCTCATTGATTCTGTACAAATAGGACAACGTTTAATTTACTCATAGATACACCTTTTATATTTCTTCATCTGCTTTGTACTATTTTGTTCAAAGTTTTGTTGAAAAGAAGACGAAGATAGATTATTCTGAATTCACTATTGGAGGTCTTCGTAGGTTGACTTAAAGTGTACAAAACAAAGCGAAATACAAATGCGAACTAAACAGCAATACAATAACGATAACAATAAGAAAATATGTACGAAAATGCCCTAAAACTGGTTAAATTTCAATGGTAAACTTGCCTTAAAAATTGAATTGTCTTTTAATATCAAGTCAATTTTAGATACTGATTTTCACCAAGTAATTAAAGCAAACGGAATTTCGGAATACCTTAATAACTTAATTGAAATTGATTACTATTCATTTCCCATTGAAATTAACAGTTTGTTCATTTGAAAATCATGCAATTGATGTTTAGTGAAATGTCTTTTTGATTGTCTTTCCAGCTCCTTTTTACCTCCAATTAAGAAATCTATTAACAGTTTAACCCTGCGGGATCAAACGATTTAACTTTTAATGTTCACAAGAAGGTAAAACTTCAACTAGCATAAATCATTATCATATTAAATGGCTAAATCATCATGATGGTGATAATGAAAAGGGAAGTATAAATATTTACAGGAAAGAAAAGAAAAAAAGACAAAACCGCAATCACCTGCAAGGTGTAAGTTGGATAAAAGAAGCAAAAGAAAAAGATTAAAATTACAATCAAGATCAATCAAGATGAAAATATGTTGAAGTGAAAATAAAGAGTTGGAGATGAATTGAACTTGTTTTTTTACCTTCATCAACCATGAAAAACAGAGAGATATTAAAGGTTGACTTTCCGAACACACCCCTAGGTTCTTAGAATCGGAATGAGAATCAAATTAAGTACATAATAAGTTGCTTGTCCACTTTAAATCACTTTAAATACCTGGATAAAATAGTCAAATTACTAAATGTAGCAAGTCCAAGATGCAAGGGAGAAACTAGAGTTGAAGACACATTAGATACACGAATAGAATGGTTGCACTTTCAGATTTGATCCATAATTAACTTGACACTTTACAATAGACAAGACAATCGAACAAAATAATAATGAAAATTAAATCAAAATCAGAAGATAAAATTAAAAAATGCAAAATAAATAAGGTTACAAAAATATGAATATCGTTTGGTAATGCAAAAGATTACATAAAATGGAGGGAAAAGGAAAGGAAGGTTTGACGTCAAGTTCAAGGGCGCTATTTATGAATTGAAAAAATGCGCTAATAATTCATTTCTACCAAAGTATATTTCTAACTCTTCCTTTTAAGGTAATATTTTGTCGCTTTTTTCATCTTTAATCGTAAATTATTTTCTAAATCTTGTGAAATTAGATTCAGTGTCAAGGATGGTACAAATTGTGACTTGAAATGTGTTCAATATGAATGGATTTATTGAAGGTGTTGATTTGTTTTTACTTTTGCTGGTCTCTTGCTGTTGATGTGTTTTTAACACCAGTTTCGCCTTGTTAAGTTCATCATTATTATTGTGATTATTATTGGTCATGGTGGTGCTAAAAATAGTCATTTATGTGTTCAATGACATTTGTTGAAAGGGTCAAGATGAAGAAAGAAGGAAGAAGAAGAAGAAGACTCAAAAATGGGTGAAAAGAGTAAGAAAAGAAGCTGAACAAAGACTTCTCATTATGAGTATGATTATGATGAGAAAGGGTCAAACGCTATTCTTTTGGTTACCTTTTTTTCCTATTCTACTGGTTTCTACCTATGGTCATCTCATTATCACTGGTTGACCCAGTGACTGGTTAACAGTATTTAACCGGACAGAAGGACAGTAAAGGGTCCAAAAAGGAGTATTAACAAAAATCGGTTCATGATGCAAATCAATGAATAATCAGCCTTTTATAGTAGGTAAAAGTGTAATGTATTATTGACTTTTAAAGGATTTTGTTTTCAGTTTCTTTCACCTCAATACTGGACACACAATTAACGAGAAATTTATAGTCAAGGAAAAAACACATTTTACCCTTTTCCACTCTCTGGGCCAACAAAATGTGTGTCTGTAAAAATGTAAATAACAAAGGCCCAAAATGGAAGCAAAAAATGTGTCCAAGAAAAAAGGTAAGAAATTTGAATTTTACAGAATTGATTGAATAAATTGTAACAAATCTAATCCAATGTTTCGTTATTTTCAGGCAAATCTTTAAACACTTTTGGACAATTTGGACCGTTTTCAAAGCAAATTGAGTGTAATTTTACTTTCAACATTTACATATAAATCAAAGATCTGATTATCATGATAATGGCCTGTAATTACAACCAGTTAATATTATAATTTCGAGTTTCCAGTTGATCACAAGTATTTAAACAAGTTAACCTTTAACTCTGACCTTGGACTTGAAGATGCATCGATAATGAAGAGTGACATTGTGTAAGTGAAGATGAGGAAGAAGACGAGGAAGATGGAAAAAAGAAGGAGAAGAAGATAGAAAGAGAAATCGTCCTTGACCGTAACCATGATCAGTCCCTAGAGGCCATTTAAGGTCAATGTCCGACTTTCCCTTGTTTTTACCCTAAGACCTACATGAAGTCAGAGTCAAATGAAACTTGAATGATACAGAAAGAGAAAAGAAGAAGCAGAAGAAGAAGAAATTTCAATCCAATATCTTTGCATCTTTTCCCTCATCTTCATCATTCTTCTCATATTGTAAATCTTCTTCTCTCTCTTCCCAACACATTCCAGTTTGAACACATTCTGACCACTTCTGTTGGCCAAGTATTTAAAAAGTCAACCAACTTTGACATAAAAACAAAGTTTAGTGGCAATAATTTTGTTTCACTTGAAATTATTTCTTCTTCTGTCCAAGGTTTGACCTTTTCCCTTGACGGAAACTCAACTAATAACGTTCAAATAAATTAAACAGTAAACCTTTTTATGGGAAAAGGCCAATAGTAACAAAATGTTGATTCAACTTTTTTTGCTAGTTTCTGTACAATAACATTAACCAGTATAAAGGGTAAAATGGCTTTCATCAAACATTTTTATTCACCTTTTAACGCTTCCGTTATCGTTTATGAATAATAATGATTGACTTTGCAGAAAAAAAGACTTTACCTTTTTAAAGTTTACTTCCTATTTTTACTCGTTTTTTGTTGTTGATGCTCTGTTTAAGTGGGCTTCTTGTGCTGATGGTGAAGAGACGTTTGGCACGAGGCGATTTACAGTTGGCCTGTTGCATTTGTATTCAGCTTAAGAGAGTTTCTTTTTCTCTCTCTTTACATTTTTCTAAGACAAAATGACTTGCCAATGCAAATATCAGTTGGACAAAC
This sequence comes from Tetranychus urticae, assembly GCF_000239435.1. The sequence continues at coordinate 74,406 of NW_015449944.1, read as the reverse complement.
GGGAAGTAAAGGGTCAATCCTCATTGACCAGATTATTTGCTTATGTGTCAGGCAGACTTTTTGGTCTCTTGACCGAAAGACCGAAATAATTTTTACCATTGATTGACAAGGAAGAAAGAAATAAATGATTATAATAGAACATTTTGTTTCCAAGATTTCCTTCTCCGATAAAGTGGCCAGCTTGTTAACCTTTCCTAGTGTTGATCAATTCAAGACAAATCGACCATTTCGCCCAACTGCAGAGACAATTTAACTTCACCTTAAAACCGAAAAAAATCAAACCAAAAATTCTTGCCCATTTTCAATCTTTCAAACTCAATCCAATCTCAGCGTCATCTCAATAAAACTTCAACAGTTTCCCAAAAACCAAAGGACAGAATCTCAAAAATTCAGTTTAACCTCTAATCAATCAACTCATCAAATTAGCATCTAAATTGAGGATCACTAAAATCATGAAAGAAGGTGAAAGGAAGAAAAACTGAATTTCATTGAAAAACAATCCACAAAACAAAAGCGATTTCATTATTGAAACAAAAGTTTTTTACGTTTTCAGTCGATTTTAATTTTTAAGTTTTTTCAATCTGTTTCACCTTTTAACTCGTTCATGAAGATCGTTCTTGAAATAAATCTTATTTGACTCCAATCAATCCAATGAAACATTTCCTCAACTTTCATGTCAATATTAGTCTTAAGCTAATGCTATCATTACACCAGTTGAACGTTTCTCCCTTCATCACATGTTGATGTTTGATTTTTGATGAAATACTGAAACTTTGAAAATCCATAGTTTAACAATCTTTTCAATTGTTGAAGTAACCTTTTAATGATAATCATTTATCAGTTATCATTGTTCATCCCACCAAAGCTCAGTCCATTATCTAAAGTAATGAACCATAAGTATCGATGTAATTGAAATGAATGCATAAAAAAAGAAGCTCACGAAGAGTTTATTTAAAAACGTTTCTCAGGTGCATTTAACATGAAAAGAAGCGGCAAAAGAAGTAAAGAAACTGGAAAAAAAGAGTAAAGTTACTAAAAGCGTCTTCCTCATCATCGTTTTCCCCCTGTCTTCCTGTTTTAACCTTCACTGAATCACAATTTCATTTATCATCTTCATCATTCACAAGATAAATTGAGCCATTTTCCCCTTTTCAAGTTAATCTTACAGCTTTTACAGCAAACATTTCAGATTTAAAACACTTCTAATTGAAAGCGATTAATAATTATTAAAAATTATGAAACAATATTTAATCGGATTTAACATTAAAGTGACAAAAATTAGCATAAAATGAACATAATTCAATGAAAAGCCTTTGACTAAACACCAATATCAACCTTAATTGGTTTACCTTTTGTCATTAAAACATTTCAAAGCTAACTCGATAATTCAATCTGAATAATCAACATTTTCACCCAAAGTATTTTTCCAAATATTGTTCAGATTCAATGACAAGTTGAACAACCTTTAAATGAAAACCTTTACCTTTTCTGCTCTTCTTGTCTTCCTTAATCAATCAAATTAATGTTCACCTTTTTTTGGGTGAAAATGCGTTTGTTTCAAGTTTCATATTCAAAGGTTAACAAATGATAATTGATTAATTGTTTGACAAAAATGTGGTTACTTTGAGTTGAGGTTAAACTGATTTAGAAAAGGTTAACAAAACTTGAATCGATTGTGATTCTTATGGTTATTCAAGTCGATAAAAAACACGTACAAATGTTGTTGATCTTTGGTACGTGTTGACTCGTTTATTTCATTCATTTGCCTGGTTCAATGAATTTTATGTTACAGGTTAAACCGTTTAACGTGTTCAAGAGACAACAAAAAAGTTGCATTCACTTTCACCTTTTTGATAAATCACCAAAATTCATTTGATGAGAGCAAATGATAATTGGTTATTGAGCAAAAGGATGAAAATGACGGTAAAACTGGATGCTTCAGGAGTGTCAGCTTCACAAGACAAAACAGGTTAAAAACGTAACGACTGTACAAGATTAAATGGATGAGGAAGCAAAGCTGTTTCTCTCATAGTACATTCACCTTTTCCTGTTGACATTCACCTTGACTTTTACCTTGAATTGTAAGCTTTTGTAGGAAACTTCATTTTTTCATCTTCTTTTTTTTGTTTCAACAATTTTACACTAAAAATTGATTCAAAAATTAGTCAAAATTTCAACAAAAGGAGGCTTAAAAATTTTGACAAATTCAATCGAAAATGGAAATTGAGAAAAATTTGATTTTTACCTTTTAATTATCACCAGTTAATTAATGGTTAATCTTAATGGCCAAGTTGAATGTATCAATAAATTTGAATGTTTTCATGAGAAGTTGATTTTTTCAAGAATCGCTGTTCCTTGTTCAACCTCGACGCTTATTAACCTTTAACCCTTTTCTTAGTTGAATCAAGCCAAAGGCAAAACTTGAAAATTGCAATTAAAAGGGTTGAGACTAGAATTTTTTTTTCTTTTCTTCTTCGGATAAAATTCCTTCGTTTCTTCACCAAAAATGTTGAGGAAACATTTACCTTGCGGATTCATTTTCTTGTTGCATGAGAAGGCAACGAAAAGTAAAACGAGTAAAAATTAAATAATTAATAAGATGATTATAATCATTTTCAGCCTTTTTTTTATTATAAATTCAAGATCGTTCTTGTTGACTCATCTTTACCCTGAAGCTTTGAAACACTTGAACTCCACTTCAACATTTGCAACAGTTAATGAGCAACAATTTGGTGATCAACTTGATTCAAGATTTAACCTGAAATCGATAAAAATGTGCGCTCAGATTATTACGTTTTCCCATCAAATAGTTGATGAAGAAAAAAGAAGGTAAAATTGGTGATAAAAAAGAATTTCCGGAAATTCTTTTACCTGAGCAACGGTAAAAGAAATAAAACATTTCTTTCTTCAAGTTTTTCATGTTCAAATGTTTACCAATGTAAAGTGTCTATTAATAAATTAAATACAATAAAATTGATTATTCCGTTCAGGTAAAGTGAAGTGTCAGCTTTGTCTTAAGGGCTAATAAGGTAAAAGGTAAAGAGAGAGAGAGAAAAAAGATCTTCCTCTTCCTTGTTTAATCTAACTCACCTCATCATCCTAATTATCATCATTATCATCACTTGTTTCCTTTCTTTTCCTAATCAACCTTGAGATATTGTTTCATCCTTTTCTGCATCCAAACAATCAAATGATGAAGCTTATTAAGATGTAATCACAGGTAAGGAAGAAGTGCAAGTTGAAAGACAAAAGAAAATGTAAATTGACTTGAAAAAATTGACTTTAAATATTTCCTTTCATTTACCATCAACACGCGTTTTCATCTCAACCTTTATCTGGTCTTCTGAGTTGATGTCAGAATTTTTTGAAATTCACTTTTCAATTGTTTCTTCTTTACATTCAATGATTAATTTTGTGTTTAGAAAACGCTTTGTGATGCAAAGAGAATTGAAAATTTTCCGATTCACTGAATCTTGCCTTTGAGTTTCATCTTGTCTCTTTGATTGTTCAATGGAAAAATGAGCAAATTTTTTACCTGAAAACGTGCAAAAAGAAGCCAAAAAAAGGAAGATTCTCATTACTTCTTCCTTTTCCTACTTTAATCACAATTGACAGAATTTTTTCTTCTTCTTCTTCTTCTTACCCTTCAACTCTTTTGTCATTTTTCATCTCAATATTTTCCAATTATCATTTTCGCCCTTTTCATTCTCACTTTACATGATAATCTGTTTCCTCTATTCAATTGTTGAAAGGTAAAAACAAGAAACCAGGAAAAAAAGAAACAAAAAAGGAATCAAATGTTGTAGTTGGTTGACAAAAGTGTAAACTTAACGGTCTAACTGTACCTTTGTCCACACTGAATTTAAATTCATTTCCTGAAAAAAAAGTCATGAAAAGAGTTGATCATTTGGTGAACAGATGAAGACATTTCCACTGATTAAGCCATATTGTAAGCTGAGCCCGCTCATCAACAATTAAACTTGAATCGATCACCGAAAAGATCATCTTTTGTTTTCCCTTCTAATCACTTTTGTCTTTCACTTTTCACTTCTAATTATTACTTGTAAAGGTTACCTTTTTGATTGATGACAAGACTAATGATAATTGTCAGTTTTCATCGACACCAACAGTTGTTGTCCAGAACCTTTCCTGTTCACATTTCACCCAATACTTCACCTCATAAATTCAAAGGTCCACTCCTTTGAACCATTTTTTTCTCGTTCTCCAGTCAAGGTAGGCAAACGGTTAAACCAACCTTGAAAAGTTTTTCTACTCATCACAACTAGATATTATGGGAATGGTCAGTTGATGTTTAATGGTTTCAAATTGTAAATTAAGTGAATAAAAGTTGACCATTTAAAAGTCAAACTGAAAGATGATTAGGGAGAGAAGCGAGAAACTTTTCATTTCGTTAACTCTGATTATAATACAAATGTAATAATAACAATTCATGGTTCAATAATTGATATCAATGGTTATCATTAACAAGAAAATAATCAAATGTTATATTGACTTTGTAATGGTAAATGTATAAAAAGAAGAATTTTTTTTTCAATGTTACCTTTGCCCTCAAGCCGTGTCCAGTCTAGTGTATAATATTGCAATGAAAAAAGGTTGACCCTTTCAATCGATGTTTACATTTTTTTCTTCTTTTCTTTTTTTCTTTCGCTGAAAAGTTTAAATATTTTTTCTTCAGATTTCTTCTTCTTCTTCTTCTCTTTTGCTTATATTCAATGGTCAACGTTTACCTTTGGTCACTTTCACTGAAAATGCTTTTACTTTTCAAACGAACAACAACGATAAAGGTAAAATAAAGAAACACATAATTTCTAGCTTTTCTTGTTCTCTAAATTTCTTTTTACTTTCACATTCCATAGACTTTTCTTGTTGACCCTCCCCAATCCATCTTTAGTATTTACTCTCCATCATCATCACCGTAATCATCATCATCATCTTATTCTTTACTCACTTTCCTGGATTCTTTTTCCAACTTATATTCTAAATCATAGCTTTGAGCCATTGAGAGAGGCCAATGTTAGATATATTTTGCCTTCTCTCGCTTTCCTAGTAAATAACATCTTAGACTTGTATCGGTCATCGACCGAATAAAAAAAAACTTTCCTATTTCCCGAAAAGGTCAGGTCAGGCTATAGTTTTACTCTTGTTTCTTCGTGTTTCCCATGTAAAAAAAATTATGATCCTCATAATCATCATCATCTTTATCCATAAATGTTTGCCTTTCTGCATCATCATTAGAAATTCACTTTTTTTCTCGTTCTTCCCAAACTACCTTTACTTTCACTTCTGGAAAAAACTGATCAACAAAAATAGAAGCGATTCCAGGAATCGTTGCAATAAGGTTTGCTAACAATTTGCATCATCATCAACATTTGGAAATAATTGAGTCTAAAAAATAGAAAAATATTTATTTAATTTTTAGCTTCCATTTGCAGAGTCTGATGGTTAGTAGTTTTGATGGGACAAGATGTGAGGATCAAGACAGAGTGAACATAAACAATGAGGGTCACAACTGTCACTCTCTTAACAAAGTTGAACCATGAAAATATTAGCATTGAAAGACTAACATTTATCGTGAAGTGCAACTCAATGATTTGCGATTTATGATTTACTCTGAAAGAAGATCCAGTCTTTTTGTGATTTTTTTTTTCATTTCATGGTCACACACTGGAGCTGGTCTTTAGGTTATGGTCTGTTCGTTTGGGTGTGCTTTTCACCAGACACACTATCTGTGCCTGTTTCAATGGACAAGTGAAGAGTTGGTCAAAGTTTTTTTTTCTTCCTGATACTTACAGTAAACAAACTCTTTTCAAACTCGCCCGTTTCAATGCTTTCAATGCTATCAAAAGGTCATCGATATGGTAAAAAAGGGAAAAGGTCACACGACTTATGCATGATTTATCCTTGACCTTCCTTGAAGTCGCTAAAAAAGATACAAGCCCATGAAGATATAAACTTGACATTGACATTCAATCAAACTGTGTCCACTAGTATCACTGGACAATGGATACTTTCAAGTCTTGAAAGTGTTTTTTTTTCACTTTTTCGCTAAAAACTAAACATGCCAATGAAAAGTCAAGAGCGAAAGAGAAGAGAAAAAACAAACTAAAACCACCAAACTTTGTGTTATTTTTATTCATTTAATCAACCATGGGAGTAGTCGTAACAAATGTTTAGTTTAAAATGACCAGAGGAAAGAATCTGAAGAAAATTGTTGTGAAAAGAAAATGTTTTTTATGTAAAATCTGTTCTTGACCATTTGATGATCATGAATTGTTGCACAAAAGATGAAAGTTTATAAATTAATATACTTTACAATTGTTACAATGTTGCAAAGTTAATAACCATAAATCAATAAACAGATGAACAGAGTTAATCAAATTGAGATGTAAACTGATAAGTTAAATTAATGTCATGTTGGATAAAAATGATTTAATCCCATTAGAATCAGGGAAAATCTGCAAAATCACGATAAAGGAATCAAGAAGATGATGAAAATGAATAAATTTGAATCGTTTAAATAAAGATTATTCAATGGGAAAAGTACCCTCAATGTGCCTTGAATTTGATGGGAAAAGAGTGACTTGTTAGGTTGAAGGATTTGTTGGCTTCGGCCAAAGGTTGTGTGAAATGTGACGATGCTCAAGATGATTGTGATATTAACTTTCCAGGTAAAGATTAAGTAAAAATGAAGATGATGAGGAAGAGTAAAACAAAACAAATTGATGCAATAAATCAAGGTAAAATTGAAAAACTTGATTCTGGTTAACAGAGGTTATAATTAAGTGACTCAATGAGCTTGCAAACCGGAAACAATATAATTCTTGAATTATGAGAATGATGAAGATGATGAAGATGGCAATAAATAATATTCATCTTATCAACCTTTCGTCGTCAATGTTGAACTCTGTTAGTGGCCATTATTTATTGCACCTCATGTTCAGATCAATCCAATTATCTGGTCACACTTATTCTTGATATGTTCAAATAGTTGAAAGTGTATCGCTTGATGTTAATCATTGACATCAACCACGACCAAAAGAAGCGCAAGAAAAGTGAAACAAAAATCACCTTTAAAAGATGGACACGAATCATGATCAATACTGACCAACCAATTTCACCTTATTTTAACCAGCTGGTCAAGGCTAATAAATCTTGCATTTCAACTGTTTTAACCTTTAATATCAAAATGAATATCTTTTTCTTGTTCTTCTCCACTTTTTTTACAAACTTTTTTTCGCTTAAAATTTTAACCAACTGAATCCAATTGAACAAGCTTGACCGATTATCATTAGATGTTGCAAAATATTGACCATTTTACATTGTCTAATGTTCACCTTATTGTTGTGGTTGGTTTATTGACCAACAAGAAGAAGAAAAATTTTCTCAACTAATCATGTCAGTTTGTCATGTAATTTATTTGATCCATTAAAGGTTCAATTGTTGGTCAAAGAGTTAACAGATTTTTTGAGCGAAAAACTTTGACCATCATTTTGCCCTTGCAACAGCAAATTAGTTGAATAAGATTAATAAATAATAAGAATGAACCTTTAATAAGAGTTTAAAGGGTTGACTCATTGTGACTGGCCATTAGATGAACATTAGGTGATCCAATGGCCAGGTTGGACAGTACTTGAACAACAAAAACAACTAAGGTGTGTTCATTATGGAAAATGAAAAAAGAAGAAGAAAAAGTAAACTTCCGTCAAAGTTAAAAGGATTGAGTTTGATTCCAGTAACCAACACCATTCATTAGAAGCATCTTCCTCCTCTTAACCCACCCACAGCCACCCTCATCTAGGTGCGTCCATTAACTTGTATCAATGTCATGTAAACAACGAAAAGAAGAAACAGAAATCGAAACTCTTCTTTCCCCAAATTGTTTACAATTTTACATTTTCCATTATTCTTTACCTCTTTTCATTTTTTTCTTCATGCAAAGAATCCAATTGAACAACATGTTGATACATCAATCCTTTCAATGATAAACATAAACTTCCGATTGTTTGCATTCATCTTAATATTCATTAGCTAATATAATGCAAAAAAAACAGAAAGAAAAAGCAAAGTGAATGGACAATGGAAAAGGGTTGGACAAATCCTTTTAAAAGGCCCATTGAGTCACAACAAAACTGGTCAATCAAAATTGCATCCATTTAATATTGATGAGGAAAGAAAAGAAGAAAAAAGGCGAAAAAATATTAATTTGCTTTTTACCCCGTTGATAAGAAGGATGCCAAGATGGACATTGAAAGGTTGATAATGGATTCAAGGGTTAACCTTGAGACGGGTCAAGAGGGTCAATAGAGAGAGAGAGAAAAGATTGATTCAAGAAGAGCGAAAGGAAAGAGAGAAAAGTTATAAAAAAAAGAGATTTCTTATCTTCTTACCTGACACCCAATCACAATGAAGGTTGAATAAAAAATAATGGTAAAGGTAAAGGTCAAGAGAACGTGTTTTTTGTCCATCGTTTTTTAGTCTCTTCTCTCTTCTTCTTCTTCTCTTTAGACAACCCTTTTTTATTGATAATCTTCGTCTTCCTTCTGCTTCACATTTATTGGCATTTCCTTTCAGGGTCACTCTTTTTTATGCACCTTTAATCAAAGACTGACCATTGGTGAGAGAGAATTGCAACTTTCCATCTTCACTACCTTTTGCTGTCCCAATAAAGCCCATAATTTAAAGTTATCAAAGGTATTCTTGGAGTGGTAAAAGGAAAATCTCAAGTTTACTCTTTTCTCTCTTCGAATGTGTGTTTTTTACTTTAGCTTCTGGATAAGGCTTTTGACTGTCCACAGAATGGACAGTAAAAAAAAAAGAAAGAGAGAGTTCAAATGTTACCCTTTTGCTAAAATCAGAGAGAAAAAGTGAATTCTGTTTTTTAGCAATTTTCCTTTTTCTTTTCTTTTCGTTATTTTTTACCAGTTTTTTACCATTTACAGTGAAAATAAACTAAATGGTAAAAAAGGGGAAAAGGTCACACGACTTATGCATGACCTTCCCTGAAACTGCTGCAAAAGATACAAACCCATGAAACTTGACATTGACATTCAATCAAACTGTGTCCACTAGTATCACTGGACAATGGATACTTTCAAGTCTTGAAAGTGTTTTTTTCTTTCACTTTTTCGCTAAAAACTAAACATGCCAATGAAAAGTCAAGAGCGAAAAAAGAGGAAAACAAACTAAAACCACCAAATTTTGTGTTATTTTTATTCATTTAATCAACCATGTGAGTTGTTGTAACGAATGTTTGGATTAAAATGACCAGAGAAAATTGGCCCAACCCAAGAATCTGGAGAAAATAGTTGTGAAAAGAAAATGTTTTTATGTAAAATCTGGTGTTGACCATTTGATGATCATGAATTGTTATTGAAAAGATGCAAGTTTATAAATTAATATACACTTTACTTTACAATTGTTACAATATTACAAAGTTAATAACCATAAATCAATAAACAGATGAACAGAGTTAATCAAATTGAGATGTAAACTGATAAGCTGAAGAAGAAGGGCAAAAAATTTCTTTCGTATCAAGAGTAGGGACTTTGAGGTTTTGTAGGGGCATAAAAACTGAGCTCATTAGTGCTATTAAAATTTTCGCTGATCGACAGTTTTTTGAGACAATCGAGGTCAAAGTTGAACTTCAATCACCTTTTGTACATTTGCTTGGTGCATATGGTTAATGAAAAATTTTTTCAGGATCTTGAATGATTTGATACTTCAATAATTCTTGAAATAAAGTCTCAAAATAAAGATTATTCAATGTAAAAATTACCCTCAGTGTGCCTTGAATTTGATGGGAAAAGAGTGACTTGTTAGGTTGAAAGATTTGTTGTCTTCGGCCAAAGGTTGTGATGTGACGATGCTCAAGATGATTGTGATGTTATCTTTTCAGGTAAAGATTGAGTAAAAATGAAGATGAAAATTTAATATCGACACCATATCATAGCTCATATTGATATTTGCTGATGAAAAAATATCGGTTGATTCGATATATTAGCACATCACTAGGAGATTGAAAGAAGGGAAAAGTTTATTTTTGTTTGTTTTATTGGTCATTTTTTAAACTAAAAGGTCAAGTTGTAAAACTTTTTATCAAACCTTTACATCCCTAAAACACCCGGTTCTGAC
>NW_015449944.1:0-64154 GCF_000239435.1 Tetranychus urticae | reverse complement strand
CTGTAAATTTCTTGGCCTAAGAGAAGGACAAATATGGTTCAGAACCCGATCTGCGGAAGGTTGGAAGGAAGTTTCTGTAATCTTTTTTCCCGTTAAAAGAGACAAAAATAAACTTTTCCCTTCCCCCTAAATCAGACTCTTTCAGCTTATGTATTATACCTGCTACTGAACCTTTAACTTTTAATATCTTTTCGCATTCAATTGAAGCGCTGTTCGATCAACATTGAAACTTTACTAGAAATTTAAATGGAATCCTGGAGCTCAAGATGCTGAGTTCAATGTTGATCAGAACGAAGATATTGGTGATAACCAGAGCTTTCCATTTTCTATGTCACCTTATGTCTATGCATTTATTCATAAAAGATAAACCTAAGATTCCATTGATTTTCAATGGGAGCAATTATCAACAAAATTGGTCAAAAAAGGTGTTTTTTTAACAGCACTAAGGTTGATAAAATTGAAAAAAGAACGAAAAAAGGAAGGAAAAGATATGGATCGGCATAAAGTTCATGTCTTTTGATTGAAAATATGAGTTGAGTTGATGTAAAATGAAAAGCCCTGGTGAGTCCTGAGAAGCACAAAACAAACTTTCAACTTTGAAAACCTGATTATTAGTTAAGAGGGCGCTTCAAGTTGCCCTGATGTTTCATTTCTCTTTCTCTTCTTTCATTTCATCATTAATTTCATTCTCTTTCTCTTTTCTGTCTTTCTTCTTCTCACCCTGAACCGTGAGCCGGGGCTTGAACAAAAGTTTGGAAGAGCTGTGAAGGTGAGTTTTACTCAGAAGCAAAGTTGATCTTGAAAAGAAATGCTGTTACCATTATCATTTTCATCCGTTTATTCATCCATTCATTTTCATCCTCATCTTTTCCAGTATCTTTTTACTAGTAACAACAAATAAAACTCATCAGTTTACAATCAGTTCAAGTGATCATCACAACATTTACCCGTAAAACATCATCAGCATACCCACCGAAAACAAACAAAAAAAACACAAAAATTCATTATTATTTAAACAATAATTTTTGTTCGCAAAAAAAGTTTCATTTTCACAATTCCATTGGAATAATTGTTGAACTTTATTAACTATTATCATCTTTAAACAGCATCGTAAGTCAACTTTAATCAAGGAATAACTATTCGTGTTCATCTTCATCTTCATAAATTCATCTTAATTTATTTACTGATCATCAAAGTGTAAAGTGTTCAAACCAAAATTTATCATTAAAACGGAAATTACCTTAAGTTAGAATCACAAGGTAAGTCAATGTTCAAGTTGAATCAGTATCGAGAGTAAAGCAATGTTCAGAATGTCGCTTCGAAAGCATTTTCTTTCGTTCAAAGATCGTTTGTCAAAATTGAGAGAAAAAATTGTCTGAAAAAAATGTTCGAAAATGGAAACGATAAAAAAAGGAAAAGATATTTGATGAAAAGCAGAGGGAGTTGATCAAGTGCCGTTATTCAGGAAGAAAATGAGGGGAAACAGATTTTCCAAGTTCACGGTCAATGATGAAGAGGAAGAGAAGGAGAAAGAAGAGAAAGAGAAGATGAGAAAAGAGCTCATTGAACGCAAAGTTACCTTTCTTTTCATCCATTTACCTTGATTCTCCCTCTTTACTGGCTTCCTCGTCTCTTCAACTCTCACCCGATTCAGTTGAAAGCCTCACTTATCTGAGTGAGTTACTACTCGTTTTCAGAACTTTTTTCAATCTTCTTCTTCTTATTTCTTTTCCTGGCCTTTGCCTCACTTGCGAATAATTATGATAAAGATAATGATGATGAAAACCGGAATGGAAAAGAGAGAGAGAGAAAAGAATATCAATAGAAAATTGAATGAATGAAATTCAATGTAAAGATAAATGTTGACTAAATTTGTGCTATTAATCAATTGGAAGCAAGAAAAGTTCAATAAAAAGTTATCAATGAAAAATTGAAGAGCAAAGACAACATTTTGATATTTAAATTGAAATGCCAATGGCAATGAAGAGATTAACACTAATGTTTCAACTTGAACAGCAATTAAACAGTTTATCAAACAATCAACTCTAAATGCTTTTCCAAGTTGAAAAGATTTTCTCATTTTTACAATTTCCATGAAAAGATATTTTTGTATCAAATGTTTGCTTTTAATGAAAATTCTGTGAGGAATTAATCACACTCCAGTTAACAGTTTTCATCTGATCGTCAGTCAGTTTCATTGAGTATTAAAACACATGAAAGTGAGATAGAATGAAATGAAGAGGAAAACCTGGAAAACTCGATTTTTCTATTCTTGTGATTCCCTGAAAATTTTCCTAGTAACAGTTCAACAAGACAACAAAAGATGTTACACTTTTCATCAACTTTTCATTTACATTTATATTGAACAATATTATTGCCTTTTTTGATCAAAATTTGACCACAAAGAAGAAGGAAAAAAAATGAAACTTTGGTGAAACAAGAATCATCTTTGAATCTGTTGCCATTTGCCTAGGTTTCACTCTCGCGCAGAACTATTCTGAGCATGAAAAGTATTCCAACCAATCAGATTATCGAAGGCAAAAGTACAAAATAATCCCATGAAAGTTATAGAGAGAAAAATAGGATTTCCTATAACTCGACTTTCCTTGGATGGAACCTTTGAATGGACAAAAGGGAAACATGTTAAAATTATATTGACCGTTAATACAGTGACTAACCTTAAAAGTTGTTTACCTTCTGCTTGAGGAAAAACGCTTTTAATATCATTTTTTTGTTGTTCCATTGTTATTGATTATTGACAGATTTTTGCTTCAATTCAATTCAGTTTCAGTTTTGTCTTCATCACTTGTACTTTGATAAACTTATCACTTGATCATTAAAGGCCAATAATGATATTCACTTTACTTTCAAGGATTGGTCAAGGAGTGACAAGAGCATGGTAATGAAGATTCAGGTAGCAAAAGGAGAGAGAGAAAAGGTTTTCAAAACACACAAAGACTTATCTAATGCAAAAATCCAAGAATGAGAAACAGTTTCAATAGTTAATGTTGCACCATTTGATGAAAAGTGAATCAAGTTTTTTTTGTCAAAGTGCAACATTGAAATGATATTCAAATGCAAAAATTGATAATTGTTATTCAAGTGTTTTCTGCTTTTATAACCATTTAAACCAAAATATGCTCAATGTGACAGTTGCAGCAAATTTAAATGTCTATCAATGTCTGAGATGTAAATGGTCAATTTGCAAATTTAAATGTTGAGTGATTTGTAAGGTTAATTAGATTGGTTTTTTTTCTTGCTCTTGTTGTTGTTCGGTTAATGCTTTTAAATTAATCAATTGTTTGGGCTATAAAAGGTAAACATGGGCGAGCGTTGGTCAAAAAAAGCTTAGAAGTACGGAAATGAAGGGAACCCGGAATATACCTGAAAACCTGATTTCCCTTCAATATGCCAACAAATAGTAACCTTACTTTGCCCTTCATCTTTCTCCTTACTTACCTTGTCTATCTTTATCCTCATCATCTTCCCTCTTTGATGACCTCCAATGGATTCGTACATTAAAAGTCAATCTTTAATGTGAAAGTTACTGTTGTTGCTTTTTCTGGTAACGGTGAACCAGCAAAAGACTAAAAATTGGATAAAAATATTTTTTCCTTTTCTTTTTTTCTTGCTGTTGCTGCTTCTTTATCATCGCCATCACAAACGTTTCTATTTAAATGACCTTTACTTTGATGGTTCCTTTTTTTAACCTTACATCAATAATAGTCATTTTGATGGTCTACAGATTTACACTTAACCTCCACCTTGGGGTTCCTTTTTTTACCTTTATTTTCATCAATTTTCATTATTTTCATTTTTTTATATTCGCATTGACCTTTTAACAGTTTAACATGTTATGCAAATTAATATTTAATTTGTAGTTTAATTTTTAAAATTATTTTTCTCGCTATTTTTCAACTGATTTAAGTTGACGGGATTCAAGTTTTATCAGAATCGTCGAGAGATTAGTTTGTTCAAAAGGTAAAAGGATTGGATTGAGTTTCAGATGAAGGTTGGCTAAACTTGGATTTTGTTGCATCTCAAAGGATAAACAGTTAGATTAGGAGAAAGTTGAAGCTTCCGTCAAGTCCAAGGTCACAAGATTCCCTAGCTTTGGGATATTCCTTCTGACCTGACCTCTCTCACCTTAACTTATCATTGAAGGCATTTCTGACTCTCTCTCTCGATGAGAAAAACGAAACTGCAGAAAAATGAGGAAGAAACAACAAGTAAACATAAGATGCTGATAAAAAAGAGCTTTTATGGAAGATGAATCTATTTTTCCCTTCATCTTCTTCCTTCTTCCTTGATGCATTTTTCGTCTTCATCTTCAAGGTTCATCTTTCCCCTTTCACCCGACCTTTACTCTCTCTTTCGTTTTTCCTTTCCGTGTTTCCCTGAAGGTCACAAATCGGTTTACTGCTTTGTTTTGTCTTTCTTTTTGTTTTGCTGTTTACCAGGTCTGGGGTCAGCCGAGCGAAAGACATTTAAGCGAATAGATGATTGAGCGAAAAGCATTTGCGCGAAAGCCAGCTGAGCGAAAATAATTTTTGTTGTCAATAGATGGCGCTGTAAAAAAACTTGAATGCAATGAAAACTTTTGAATGATTCAGAATAAATAATTTTCAATGTTTTTTTATTGAGGCTGGTCAAAAAATAAAATATTACAAAAGGAATGGCCTTTGCGCATATGAATTTTGCCTAGTTAAGGCTCTAAAGCTAGTGCGCATAATTTTGAGCGTTTTTTAGGTTAATTTCGATTTGAGTCAGATAATTTTGTATAATGTTTAACTTTATCGATAAATTGGATTGGTGACAAATTACCATTAGCGTATTCAAAGGTCAAATTGAGAATCCGCTGGTTAGCTTCGGCATATTTCTTTTTGGGTAAATTGATAATCGCGCCATGTTGAGCCATCATTATATTTGTCTCAGAACTATTTTGATGCTGAATTAATTTTTCCAAAAAAAGCCATAAACTTGCATGATTGCGGCCAACACTTTTATTCAGGGCGAAATGCCAACCTTCTACATGGTTATTAGTTCTTGGGTCTTGATCGTTAAAATGATTCCATGTCGAAATCGGGAATCGCGCATCGTCGATCAAATAAGTTGTCTTGAAATAAAGTATAAAATCGTCCAAATTATCGATCTGCGGTGAGTCTGCAATTATTTCCTCGAATGCACCAGCGATATCTTCAGCTTTCAGGAATGGTAATGCTGAGAGTCGTTTAATTGTATTGTAAACTTCGTCATTTTCTTTATATTCCCTTGTGAGGCCTTTATGTTGAACGTTTCTCCAAATTGACTGGCTAAAATGAAAAAGGCACGATTTAAGAGTGCAGGTCGGAAAGCACGTCTTAATTGCTTTCATGGCAGCCATCTCAAAATCTGTCGTGAATATTTCAGGACTCCAAGTTAACTGCAAATCGAAACATAAATTTTGAACCAATCGAATCATTCGAATATAAGTTTCACTGGTTGATGAGGGTAAAAGCGCATAGACGACGGGTATCATATTGTCGTTGACCATCACATGAAATGAGTAGAGGGAATGAAAAAGTTTTGGTACACTTTTGAATGTACCATCAGCATACACATGCTTTGCATTGCATAGAAATTTCAGAAACAAATCAGTTGCAAATAGCAGAATCTTTTCATTTTCACCATCAGCAATTCGAAAAAAAACTTCGCCATTAGAGTTTTGCTTGAGTTCATTCGGAACGACAATATCACTGTGTGTTGATGGTAAAGGTGGATATCGGCCTGCTCGAGCTCTTGATAGAGTTTTTTTCAAGCTCCTGAAAGTTTGAAGTGCAGAACCAACGACATCATCAGAATAAGTTTGTAAAGTTTCATTAGTTGCCTTTTGATAACTCTCTTTGAGATTCGGATAGTTAGCAACTTTTGCATATTCTTTTCCTTTATTACGTTGCTCAATTTGAATGATTTTTTGCAAAACAGGCTCGTGGTTGTGATCAGTTGAACATTTGATAGTTGAAGACTCAATTGTAACTTTCCCAACACAGTTTTGTTCACAACATGTCCAATATTCAACATCATTATACACTTTCTTTTTACGATAGATATAATTATCTTTAACTAATAAATTTGCATTGCGAGTTGATTTGATGAATCGAAAAGACATATTGAGTAGATAGTTAACAAAATCTCAGCAAAATGAGTACAAACAAAAGCAAAATCAATGAAATCACAATTTTAGGCACAAAAAATGAAATCAGGAAGAAAAACTAGTCATACAGTCGAAAGAACGATCAAAATTGACCTTAAAATAACCAAGTTAGTAATTCTGGCTCTTCACCTCTGTATTTTTCTTCATCATCATGAAAAAGACGATTAAAAAGTTTTAAAGAGTTTATTAATAGTAATAATTGCATTGATATTAATTATAATCCTATTGAAAAAATTGGTTTCAAAAAAATTTTAAACAGATTTATTGGGATACTATTTTCGCTCAGTTGACATTCGCTTAAATGGCTTTCGCTTAATCGTCTTTCCGCTCAAATGTCTTCCGCTCAAGTGACCTGACCCCGTTTACCAGCTCCAAAAAGAGACGCTTTTTTAGACGTCCAAAAGTATTGTAAATCAAGACAAAAAAGCGTATTCCCGTTATGCGGAAGGGAAAAGAAGGAGAGAAGAAGATGAGAAGGAGGCAAAATTCGTGGGAAAATAATATTAAGACACCTTCATCCTCATCTTCCTCATCATCTAAAGAGCAGCCCGCTAAGACTTTCTTCAAGGGCAAGAAGTGAGAGGCTCAACATCATCCCCACAATGGATGTAAGAAGTAAAAATTCAGTTGAAAAGAAAGGGATCATCAAAGATGAAAAGAAAGGCAACAAGATGGGTGACTTATGCTATTTTCATCTTCTCTCTTCTCTCTCTTTACATACAGGAAGAGATGTATGCATTACCTTCTCGCTCCGATACTCAGTCTTTCATCTCTTTTCTTCCCTGTCTTCCTCATTGTACTTTTTCTTCCGGGATTCTTTTTACTCTTTTTTTTATTATTATTTTTGTTCAAATGCAGGGTGACCTACAATCAACCTTGGCCTTCCTGTAAGAATATGTTTCTCACTTGATTCACCTCTTCCCTCCTCAACTCTCTCATCATCTTAACCAATTTTAGCATTAAATGATAACTGCTTCAAGGCTTTCTCTTTTTCTCTTCTTCTTCTTCTTCCTTCTCTTCCTACTCTTCCTACTCTTTTCTTACCTAAAGAAAACAAGATTTAATAGCATTTATCTATTTCAACGAGAATAACATCAAAAAAGTCAAGAAATAATGATCGCCAAACAGCGTTGAGATAAGCTTTGCTGCACAAAACACTAAGTGCTATTAATGATAGAAATTTAATTTCTAAAATTATTTATATTTTTTTGTATATCAAACATCAGGGGCCAGTTGAGATTGAAAATTGATATAATTTTCAACTTGGTTCATCTCGTTATCCAGTGACTTATCAATGCTCATTTTACAGGTCACTTGAAATGGATTATCATTATTTTATCCTTTCCATTGAAGTCTAAGTGACATTAAAGGTGAAAAGATTGACATTGTAATCTGACCAGTGTTGTCGGTGGTTAGATGATTGTTGTTGATCAATAATAAAAAAAACAATTTGACCACAAAAGTGTTAATATTGTTAAGCCTTCCTTGTACATTGTTCATCTTTACACTTTCATTGTGATAATTTGTCTGATCAATGAAAAGGGCAACATTGGATTGAGTAAGCAAGTGAGATGAAAAGGTTGAGGCTTGATCTATGCTCCAGTAAGCTCATTTTGTTTAACCATTTCCGTCTTTCTTCCGGGAAGAATCACTTTTTTATTAACGGAATTTTCCTTTTGTTGCTCTTATCATTCATTTGCTGACCTTGCAGTCTAAACAGGTACACAGCTACTGTTGACCAAAGTAAGTGTTAAAGGTTAATACTATTGAAGGTCAATTTTTGCACCTTTCTTTTATCCACAAAAAAAACGGTTTCCAGTTGATCATTTTACATCATTGATGACCTTTGACAAGTATTCATTTATCGCCTTCTTACACATTTCATTTTCATCTACTCCTCCTCATCTTGACCTTTTATTGCCTGTATACCTGTATTGAGAGTGAGAAAAAACTGTTGCATGCAAAGGGCAAGATTTTATGTGACTTGGCTCATTTGAAGCTGATTGCGATTAAAATCATTTTCATGATTCTCGCCATTTTTATCAAGGATATTGCTGTTAACAGTTACGAGAAAGTTGAACAAGTTTAACTTTAAAAATAAGATTAAGAAAAAGAAAAAGATTTTTGAGGGGAAAAAAATTCAGACGATCATGATGGTGATGTGAGACATTGATACAGCCCTTTGAAAAGGAAGAGAGAGAGAGAGAGAAAGAGATTAGTTGATAAAGTGAAAGAAGATAAACAAATGAAAAAAAAGTTTCAAGTGAGACTAGGTCAAGGGAAGAGATACGATGATGAGACTTTCAGAGGTAAAGGGAAAACTGGAAAATCAAGATGATTGTTAATGATTGTAGTTGAAGATGGTGAAGATGAAAAGGGATGATAGAGGGTGAAGAGAGAAAGAAAGTAGAAAAAGAGAGAAACAGGGAAAGAGGAAAGGCATTAATGATAACCCGGAAGAGATTGTCAACTTTAGCCCTTTTTTCAAACTTATTACATGTTATTTTCTTGCCTTTCTCAATGAAATTCACCTTTTTTTTAAACTACTGTTACCTTACTATTATTACTATCATTATTATTGCTGGTTTAATGCATTTCTATTCAGTGTTTACCCTGTTAATCCAAAAAAAGTAAGGGTTAAACAAAAGCATTATTGCACTTTAACTTCCTACTATTAGTTCAATCCATTTAATCAAATGGTTGACTTTTATCAAACTTTTATCAATTTGTGAATATTTAAATTGAATAAAAGTTAAGGTTCAACTTTTGTTGAATCATTTTCTTGTTTTCGGTGTTCATCAACTTTTACGATGCTGACCTTTAATGGGTGTTGTTGTTGTTAATTGCTATCAAGATGCCTTTTAATAAGTTACTAAGACTTGATCAGATTTGGGTTAAAATGGATGACCAACATTCTTGTTTTGGTTTTGTTGTTGTTGTTGTCACCAATCATGAAGCCAAAGAAGATTCTGATGAGAGACGATAATAAGGGGGAAAAAGCAAAGGTTAGAAGAAATAGAAAGGAAAAGAAAGAAGAAGAGAGAAAATGAAAGAGAAATAAAAAGATGTCTCGAATAGTGTTATACAGATGAACATGAATCCTGTTAGGTGATTAACTGACATGACTAACATGTCTCATTCATCTTCATGTAAAAATGACCACAACCAGTTTATCTTCTCATGAGAACTCAAATTAAATACTTTAACCAAGTCTTCCAATATCTTTCATCTTGTTTCTCTTTCTTTTCTCCACTTACCCTTCTTTACCTTTTTCTTCTTTAGTCTTCTTTACCTTATTTTTGTTCAATCTTTTGCTCATAAACTAATAGAGTGGCCTTAAAAGCATCATGGACGCTCTTTCGATGGCCTCCATTAAAATGTTACAGACGATAGACAATATAACATTGAAAAACAAAACAAGAATCCAAACTCATCTTCAATTTCACTGTCACTATTACAATCCTTTTACTTGGGTTAAACGAGTTTCTAAATGTGAGACAATTGTTTCCAATAAGCAATAAATGTTTCTTTTAACACCTTTGTGCTAATAGGATGAACTACAAAAAGCAATGGATTCGGTTCTGTATCAATGCGCCAAAGTAATCCTTTTACAACTCAAAGTTAGAGCGCAAAAGTCAACAAAAAATGTTAATTAGTCAAAACAAAATGGACAATATTCATCAATGAACACACATTTGCTTTTAATTCGCAGGTAAAATCAACTATTCATTTCGATAAATGCGGTTCATTAACTTTGTAGTGAGATCAACACAATAAGCTTTGGACTTTTAAGCAAAGTTCAATGGATATTTTGTCTTATCGAAGTTAATAGTTGAATTTACCTAAGAATTGAATTGATCAAAATTAATGCTTTTCCTTGATGAATATTGTCCATTTGTTTGGACTAATTGTTGACTTTTGATCTGCAAGTTTAAGCTGTAGAAGGATTGCTTTGGCGAATCGATACAGGACCGGTTTGGTCCTAAATAGAGGGAAATATTTTTCTTTGTATCATTTTTCATCTCGCCATCTTTTTCGTCTCCTTTACTTATTGAACATTTTAAAATGTTAAGTTCGCTTGGTTGACTTGATTTCTTTACGGTTTCAACTTTTTTTCTCAAATTTTGCAAAAAAAAGTCACCAAAAATCCAGCTTGCCATGATCTTTTCCAAGCAAAAGAAGTGATGGTGAAGAAGAAGATGAAAATGCTTTTATCGTATGATGAGTATATTTGGATGAATGTCTTTAAATTGCATCTTATTATGGTCCATAAATACTTTGAGTCCATCAATCCTAATCGAGTCAAACAAAAAGATGATAATGATGATATTAGATAGAGAATATCAGTCTTTCTGAAACTTTCCTCTGATAGTGACAGTGATTATCTACGTTCTAGCTCTCAATCTGTTTTTATTTACACCATATATTCAACTTTTAAAGTTGATAAAATAGACGAGTTTCACGGACGGTTACCTAACAATATATTCATTGGGTAGACATCATCTTTGGACTCATTTCTGCTTTCATTTTTTTGTTAGTTGTTTATTCCTTCTTGTTGAGTGGTGAAGAGCACTTTTATTTATAACAATCCATTAGTTTTAGGTCAGAATTTTCATTGATCATCAGCGAGGTAACAAATGCATCCAAGGTAACATTAATGGTTGACAGTTTTTTTGGCGGACAAAAATCACTCTCATCTTCTGAACTTGCTTTTTTTGTACTTTAAATCGACTTCAATTTTACCATTTAATCGTTTTCCATATTTTCTCATCTTTTTTCTCTTCTCTCTTCTTTCAGAGTCCATTTTGTGAAATCCTGTTGACCAGAAAACAAAAGTAAGAAAATAAACAAATTACAATCATTATTTATACAGAAGAGGGAAATTGGAGTTGCCAGAAAACTGTAAACAGAATCTAGAAATAACCCAAAATTGATAATTGAATGGTTTGCAGGTAAGTACTATCACCTATCATCAAAATAACTGTATCATCACAATTTCACATAAAAATTGGGCTTTTAAATATTTAAAGTTTACTATTGCTTTTGATTAGATGTGATTAAATAATTAGCCTTTTATGTTTGTTCACCATTTTAACTATTCAAGTCTCTTCTTGATTTTGGACAAAAAGATGTCGAGTAAAGATTAAATTAAAATGATAAAGATGGAGATAACTTGGTGAAAGGAAGAAGATGATATGAAGAATCCTTTACAATTTGAAAGGAAAGGTAAAAGATGTTGATTGAAGGAGAAAAGGCAAGAGGTAAAAATTGATACAAATGTTGTTGAGCATTATTTGCTCAATGTTTCCACAAAAGCAGTGTTCATGTTGACAATGTCAACACACAGCGAGAAGCAAAAATAGGTAACAACAAGACGAAAACAAAGTCAAATGTATGTTTAGGATTCGTGAGTTGATTCGCATTTTAAACAGTGTCTATCTGAAGGAAACGTTTTACCCAGATTTAAGGTTACGAGCAATAAGGAGGAAAACTTGATTCTCAGTGGTTGGTATCTTTTTCTAGGTAGCTTCGTCCTTTTGTTCAGTCCATTTCATAGAATTTTCAAGCTTCCAAATTTTATTCTTCAATCAAAAGCCGTAAAGAGGAAGAGAGCATCTTGCATCTTTCAAGAGGATCTGTTATAAGGAAAAGGGAAAAAAAGGAAAAACATAAGAAATACAAAGAATAACAAGTTGCAATGTAAACGTTTATTCACTTAACTTTGTAACCCTTTCGATTGAATAGATAAAATGAAAAGAGCTCATCTTCATCTTCTTACCACTCTCTGGAGCTATTCTCGACTATCTCGTCTTTGATTCATGTTATCATACACAAAGAAAAGGATTAGTTCACTTTGTATTACACTTTTCTTGTAACTTCTTTCACTATCTTTGCTCATCTCATTATTTTCATTGGTTGATTCAAAAATTTCCATAGGATTACATTCGATTCTATACTTTTTTGTTTCTCCAAGCTTACATGAAAAGAAGACAACATTCAACATGTAAAATGTTGGTAAGGGGTCAAAACAGAGAAACCAAAATAGAGAAAGTCAAAATAACGAAGGTCTAAACAGAGAAAGCCAAAATAGCGAAAGATAATAAGGCGTTTAAATTAAAGAAGCTTAACAATTAAACTGATTAAACTATTTTCATAGAATTAGGTGAAAGGTAACTCAATGCTTTGTTTATCATAAACTAAACTTGTTCAATTCATTTAGTTGGCAATTTTTCATTGTTTTATTCAATCTTTTTCAATCAAATTTTTTACTCAATCATGGCTAATTATGAACTAATTAAATCCAACAAAGGTGGCAATTTTTTAGTTTTGTGCAATAACATCCATCGAAAGACCAAAGTAATTGATGATAAATCATATTGGTCATGCATTCAGCCAAATTGTAAAGGCAAAGTTAATTTAATTGGTGATACCATTTCTTCTATTACTGAACACTCTCATGAACCAGATACTGCAAAGTTAATTGAAATTAAGCAAAGAAATGCTGCAAAAGAGATTGCTAAAAGTGATAATTATTGTAATTTGAAATTAACTTATCACAGTGCAACTAACAAAGTTTTGAACACAATTCCAGTGCCTCAAGAGGAAATCGCTCCGGCCCTGAAAAGTTTTCATCATATGAAGAGGACAATTGCTCGAGCTCGAGCTTCACGTTTCCCAAGTTTGCCTAAATCATTGAACGATATTGAAATACCTTCTAATCTACAATTCAGCTCCACGGAGAAGTTTTTCAAAGTTTCAGATGGTGGTAATGATAAAATTCTTTTTTTCGCTACTGATGCCTTTTTACGTCATTTGTGTGAAGCGAATCATGTTTACGCCGATGGGACTTTCAAGAGTGTTCCGCTATTATTCCATTCTCTCTATACTCTTCATGTAATGAGAAATGAGGTCATGATTCCCGTCGTTTACGCCTTGATACCAGACGCTTCTATGCAAACTTATATCAGACTTTTCAGGCTAGTTCAAGATGCTTGCACAAGTTTGGGATTGATCTGGCAGCCAACAAAATTTACGACCGACTTCGAAATTGCCACAATCAAGGCAATCAATATAATTTTCCCATTCTGCGAATTGAAATGCTGCCTATTTCACTTCAGCCAAAGTCTATGGAGAAATGTTGGTAAATTCGGTTTGGTAAATCGTTACAAGGCCAATGATGACAATGTTAAACTCTCCGTTAAAAGAATATCGGCTCTGCCATTTCTGAAAACCGAAGATATTGTTGATGCGTACAATGCAATAAAGGCCTCAGCGCCAGACGATGATGATATGATTGGTTTTTTGACCTACTTCGAGACAACATATTTGTATGGTGACCCTAGATTCCCGAAAGAAATATGGAATCATTATGCAGATAGTGACCCGAGAACCAATAATCATGTTGAAGGATGGCATCATGGACTAAACAAAGCCGTCGGTCGTAATCACGCGAATTTATATCAATATATTGAAAATCTAATTAAACAACAAAACAATTACGAAGTGCAAATTCTGATCGCTGCCCATGGATCTCGTCCACCTCAGAATAAGAAGTATCGGGATATTGATGCCAGAATTGCTATTCTGACGGAAGATTACACGGAAAATCGCATTTCGGTCATAGAATTTCTTGATAAAGTTAAATATTATACAAGTTTAATAAATTAATGCGCAGTACAAAACGGCTTGTCTAATCTATGCGCGTCGCCATTGACCCTTCATTAAAATGTCGTTGAACATTAATTAAATAATATCTAAAATGCCCTAATGGCTCGATTGGCCTGTGTAAACTTTGATTCTCTGTGAATTAAACTTTTTTTCTAGCGCCATCTCTTGTGTTTTCTTTTTACTTACACATGCGCATAGAGTTTTTCGCTGTTTTGACTTTCTCTATTTTGCTTTCGCTATTTTGTCTCTCGCTGTTTTGTCTTTCTCTGTTTTGAACCCAAACCAAAATGTTCAATCAATTTCACTTCATTTCGATGAAAAAAACAGTAATCTTCTTAAACTGTATCTTATTAAAAGACTTCACCCACTTAATATACTTCACTTTTTCCTCTTTTTGTCAATGGAATACTTTTTTTCAAGAATAACTTCACCTTTCACCATGCATTAGTCTCTATAGCAAAGATACTTTTCGAGAATATAACTATTTAGCAAGATGAAAAAGAAACTAATCGAAAAAAAAAATTTAGCTTTTTTCATTATCTTCATTTCATTGATCCTTACAAGACGAGTTTGGATATGCTTTAAGAGTAAAATGAAAACATAACCAATTTAACACGCATTATGTGCACTTCAACAACCACTGTTAGCCTGGCCAAGTCCATGTGATGAACAAGATATCAAGTCCCATGGCTGTGGTCATGTCTTTTCATTTTCATCAAAAAAATCTGAGAAGAAGAAGAAAGAATATGATAATTTTAGGAATAAAATGAAAAATATAATGGTGAACACGTTTATGACAGAGAAAAGGAAAGAGAGTTAATATATTTTTACTCATTTCGTCAGTTGAAGCTCATCAATTGAATGAACAAAACAAGTGTTGATATGTTCATAAATATGAACAAGAAAATATTGATTTTGATTCAATTCAATGTTTCGCTTTCTTGGCTATTGTAAGCAAAATGCAATTCTGTCCATTCAAGAAATGGAGGAAACAGATTGCATGGATACATGTAGGTTTCATGGTTTCGATGTGTATCAGGGGGAAGAAAAGTGGAAGATGAAGAAGGAAGAAAAGAAAAGTGGAAAAGTGTAAACAGCAGCTACAGAGGAGATGAAAGATGATAAAAATCAAAGTGACAATTTTATCCTCTTTTTATTTACCACTTCTTTCTTCATCTTTCCCTGATTAACTTTGAGTTTTTCATCTTTACTTTCGCAGTTTCGCTGAATGAAAGTTGAATCTCGAAATTGAATGATTGCTTTCTATCCTTTGAACCATGGATTAATTGTTATTAGCTAAACAAAGTGTACAGAAAATCAGTGAATCTCTTTTTTTCGCAGTATCAATTTATCAAAGTTCTGAGAATGTTTTTTTTTACTCAATAGAATCGAGAAATTAAATGTAAAATCCCTTTAGATTGATCAACAAGAAAAGAGCGAATAATGATTCTTTGAAAGTCCCTGTGGTCTTGCTTCAACAACATTCAGTCAATTGACATGAGATGAACATGAGAATTGAATGTTACCTTTTCTCATTCTATTATTACAGTGTTTACCAAAGTACAAAATGAAAATCTAATTTAAATTTAAACTGAGAGGTGAGAGAAACGTTTGTTTGTATTATTAAATTTTGAAGGATTGTTTGCATTTTGATCACACTCTCTTAGCTGCTTTGTTGAAAATTAAATGATTACTTGAATTGATGAAAGTTAATCATGGTTGATGTGGTTTCAACTATGGGATTGGCAGAGTTTGTTCAATTGATAACAAAATGCTCTCTTTCAAAGTAGCAACATTTTCTTGTTAACAATTTGTCTAGTCTCTTGATGGACACGTATTCAGTAATCGATGAGTGTTAGGCAGGTTCTAGGTAAAAGGAGTCAGATAAATGATAACTTTTTTTCAAACAACTTGTTGACATTGCAAGAGGAATAATTCTGAATCGACTGATCACGTTTTCAATAAAACTTCAGTAACTAGTGAATCAACTCTTGTTTTACATTCATCATTCAATGGTTCTAACTTTATGATTCAATGTCTTTTTGCTTACAATAGAGTTTTTTTTCTCTTCTCGTGTTAAACTGATAAAGTAATAATAAAACAAGGGAAAAAAAGAGATGGGATAAACAGAGTAAATTGTTTCAAGTTTAGGACTGTATTCAGATAAAGTGAGATTCAACAAATGATTAGATTCATGATACACTAATTATAACATCAGGTAACATTATTAATAATTGGAATTGAACCAAAAAAGAAAAAGGATAAGCATGAGGCAAAAAAAATCAACAACTAAATCAGTTGAATGATCGGTAATTTCCGTTTTTTTGCTCATCATACGATTAACTTTGATGGCTCAACATTTGAATTTTGAAATGGTCAATGTTGTGAATCACATGAGAGACAATTGAAAAATAGAGTTGTATAAGAGAGGAAAATTGTATTTATAAGATTCAAGTTATTGTATCTAATCATGTAATGCTGATGAACAGTTATTCACTTTTTCTTTTTTCTCCAAGTCTTTCAGTTTTCCATCTGATATGATAATCTTTATCGTAAGGGAATATCGACCTAATGATGGGATTGCCTATTTTCAAGGGCGATAAGCTTTTCTCTGTAAAATTAGAACGGATTAACCTTTTTTGTCTTCAAGTTTATCTGTAAGTTTTCAAAGTTTGTAAAGAAAATGAAAAATGAAAACAAAAAGGATTTACTCGTGTAAAAAAAGAGGTAAAGTGAAAGATGTAACAGTGAGTTGATAGTATTCATATCTGAAGTACATGATAATCATTGTATAATATCAGTTATCGATTAATGAAGGTTATTAGTGCCACTAGGAAAATTGAGAGGGGATTTCTCACTCAGTTTCAGAGAGGGAAAAGTGACAATTATCTTGGTATTATTATGATGGCACTTACTCTTGATTGTAAATATTATTGGCTGAAAGATAATAAATTTGCTCAGGTTCAAGGTGAGTCGTATTTAGAGTTCAATTCAATTTGTTGCCATTTCACTTTTTACTCGATTTTTCCTCGCCAATTTGTTCATTAAAAGTGAAATAAAATGATTTTCAAATGAAGTCTTTTTTGTCCACTCCTCTGTTTATCACGTATTAGATAGTGATAGTTGATTCATCAACAACGTAGATACAATGTGACAGGATGTTGATTGCTGTCTGAAAGAGTTGGAAAAGTAAGAATTGTGATTAAATGAAGAGAAGAAAAAAGAATGACAAAGATTTAAGGAAATGAATGAATATTAGACATTTGACCAGCAATAACTGGTACCAGTGTGACCTGTCAAATGTCAATGTAATATTTTGTAAACTTGTGACCTTCCAACAGTGCCCATTAGATTGTAACACATATTTCAAAAGGAAAGACAAGGTTTACTAATTAGCCTTACATGTAAAGGTTCAATAAAGCTTAGAGGTCAATGTAACATGAGGATTAAAAACTGGCCAAGAAAGATCATAACAGGAGGGTTGATACAACTGTTCATCCCCTGAATCCGCCTCTTACTCCATTAATCTGTTTCACCAGCGAATTACTTTTTTTTCCTGGTTTTTCTCAATCTTACAAGCCGGACAGAAAACGTAATTTTGTATTTTCATTTGGCCCATTCCATTTGCCCTTTGACTGAGGGATGATGAAAAGGCACAAAGGGTGCTAAAAGGAAAGGGCAAAGAGGAGAAAATAATTTTGATTGATTGGTTAAATAATGTAAATTCCAGGGTCAATGGAGCGATGGAAGTGGCTTGTGATAACTTTTCCTAGTCAAACGAAAGCAAGAGCAAAATATTAGGAGGAAGTAACAATGTTGTAAAAAAAGGATGAAGAGTAGGAGGAAGATGAAATATAAAAAAAAAGATGAAAGGATGAGGAAAAACATTGTAACTGACTAAAGTGTTGCAAGAAAATGTCTTAAGACGCTAGGTTGGGGCGGTGATTTTGTGGTTGCCTCGGGTCAAAGGTAACAAAGTTTCATCCTCAGTTCCATCTTTTACCAGTACCATTAATTTTGTGAGTTTTTTTTCATCATCATCTTACTTTAATTAAGACGTGTGCGTTTGAACAAATCCAGCCAAAAGAGTGCAAGAGTTTGAAAAAAATAACTTTTTTCGCGAAATTTGAGCTGCTAATCTCCCTTCATCGTTTGTGCTGCAAGAATGAGGCCAAAATATGGACATCTGAAGATGAAATTGATAGAGAACAAAGGGAAAAACGGAAAAGAAATGGAGGAGGAAGACATATTGAGGAGGAAAACACACACAGACGGAGAGAGAAGGAGGTAGAAAAGTTTAAGAAAACCGTTATTGAGTAATAAGTCTACACTTTTTTTTTACTTTAAAAATGCAACATCTTGCTTTGAACAAAAAAGGTCTTGCTATAAGTGAGTTAGTAAGTTACAATGAGCAAAAGGCACTGGCTTGACTTTGATTGGCACGAGCAAATAGCACGTACAAAGTCGCGTGTAACATGTTTTCAACTAACAGTAAGGAGAGAGAGAGAGATGAGGGCGAGATGCTAATGTAGTCAATGTGTGCTGTAGTGGGTTTCAACGGGGAACAGGAAAGATGAGGCTAAGGACATTGGCCTGACCTGATCTGGGTCAATAGGGTCTTTCACCGTGATCTTTCTTTTTATCTTTTTTTTCTTCCTATTCTAAGAGTTGAAAGAGACAAAGACATTAAAAAAAAGAGGAAGAGAAGCTATTTAAGGAGAAACACTTTTAGAAGACTAAATATAAACCTTTTCCTTATGGACTGCACCAATGTGAATAACAGGGACCAAAGGACGATCTGTTGGGTCGATCGTGATGAAAAAATGTGAATGTTTCTCAAAGTAGAATGAATATAAAATCGTAAATTTGACCTTTTCTCTTTACCATCATTTGGCCTTATTGTTTCCTCAAGACATCTTCAGATGTACCAATAGTTATTGACCTTTAACAATGACAGGTCCTTTTTGTTGCCTTGTTGCCTTGTTTGCTCCATTTAATCATTAATTTATATCAACAAATTTTAATCGATCCCAAGTTAAAATGAAACTTTTTTTAGTTTCAAACCAAAGTCATTGAAATGATAATAATTGAATGGAAGATTTGTGATTATTTATTGGGTGAGGATGGGTTTGCGTCTGAATATGTTCAACAATCATAACCATCACGTAATCGTCAGAATAATCTCAATGTCACTTTCCCTCTCTTCACTATGATTTAACACATAATAAAGATAGATTTATGGTTATCAATGTGATCATCCCTATTCAACAGAATTTATGATTAAACTTTGATCAATGATAATTGTCAGAAAAAAACAAATGAACATGGCAACAGAATGGAAGCGAGAATAAGAAATTAAAAATGCTGCCAATTTACGTAGTTGTTTGATCTGAGTTTGATTCAGAATAGGCAAGAAAACTTTCTAACCTTGACTGTGCTTATCAAATTGTAAGAAGCGATGACGACGATACAAAAAAAAATCATAATCATCACTCTCACTAATTAATCTGGTAAATACAAAAATCCTTACCATAGCTATTCTGGTTGATACCCAATCTCACAAATCGTCAATGGTAACGGTTTATGATTATTGACATCCAACGTAAGCCTTTGTGTACATTCCTAGACATCAACAACTAAACAGCAAATTAACATAAATGGTTAAACAAATTGAAACGAGATCAAAGTTAAAATCAATGAAACAAGTAAACATGATTTTCGTCATTTTTCAGGCCTTACTTCATTCCTTGCCCTTAACTGCTTCAGCTAGTGTTGATATGAAACTCAATTTGACTAAACTTTCTTATGAACCTTGCTGCTTAAAGTTCAGCCATTCAAATGATCGACCGATACCGATATCAGAGTAAGTATCGATTAATGTTGTTTCAAATTGTATCGATACACATCGTCGATATGATAATGTTGAAACACTTTTCATTAGCAAAGAGTAAAGTAACCTAGTTGAGTAAACTTGTCCTACCCTTTGGTCATTAGGCATTTTTTTTGAAAAACAAGAGACCGTTATGTCTTTTAACAAATAAAATGTCGGAAAATAACTGACCAATAGATGAAACCTAGAGAAAGGTGATTCTCTTCGTAGTCTCATTCTCTCTCTCTCTCTTCATCCCTTTTCTCCTCCTTCCTTTCATTCTCTTCTTTTACTCACCTTCTCATCTTCATCACCATCGCCATCATCATCTTTGAGACGGGGGTGAAAAGAGAGAAGAGAAAGAGTCTCGATCATCTTTTTTTTTCTTATTCTTCATCATCTTAGCTCCTTTCGTTTTTTTTCTTCATCTTCTTCTCCTTATTTCTATTCTCTCACTAGCTTTTTCTCTGTTGCTTTTCTCTTCTTCTTCCATCATCATTCTCCCTTCATCTTCAACATCTTCTTCTTCTTCTACTTTCCTCGTTCCTTCACAGTTTTCTTAAAACCTTGACAATGAAAGGACCAAACGGTGAAGGTCTTAACCTACGATCTGATACAATTTACCAAATAAACTCAACATCTATAACAGACCTTCTCGATGATCATCAACAAGCCAAGGTATATAACCTGACCAAAATTGATAATTAAACTTTACTTACGTCTGTTAGATTAGTAGTTTAAATTGATTTTGTTTCTGCTTTCACTTGGATTCCTTGATCGTCCAATGCAATTGCAAACAAAATTGATTTCTCTCGATTCCAGTGATATTAATAATTATGTGAAATTGTGATGTTTCCGTGTTAAAAGCATATTTTGAGCAATGTCCATTTTCCAATCAAAGTGTCTAACAGTGTTTTTTTTCTTTTCCTTCTCTTTATATTGTGCCCTTCCAACGAATGTCCAGCTTCGTAGAATGGAAGATGGAGCTTGGGATTTAAATTCAATCAGCGAAGAAGAGTTCGATACTTTAGCTGTTTACGTAGTGCCGGATCTACCATGCGATGAAGAAACAACTGAAGTAAACCGTGCTAAGACTTCCCTGCCCAGGAATTTAGTATTAAAACCATCCAAAGCCTGCAACGATGTAAGTAAAAACTTTGTTTTTTGTAATATATCTTGTGGTCAGCGAATGTCCATTAGTTGCAACTCAAGTTTCAGCAGCTCTGCAAAGAGTGACTTTAATGTGTCACATTTTTGGACAGTTTCACGTTTTTTTAAATTTATTTTGATATTATTTTTCATCGTCCATGTCGATATTATTGTTGAGAAAAATGTTGGTAATCAGATTTGACCAGTTTCAATTATCGCAGAAGATTCTGAAAGGGAAAAAAGAGAAAATTGCAATTGATTAGATTATAAGCTATTGAGACAATGAAAGGAAATGTTTCATTAAAGAAATTAAGTTTCGATTTAGTTGATAAGATGTTTTCAAAATGAACACAAGATGGCAATGTTTAACATTAAACAGTGATTCATATTTTCAACTTACAACTTGATGATTGATGTTATTGAGGTTAATTTACAGTTATTAAACAATTATCCAAATTGTTTATTTGTTTTTTGCCTTAGTAAATTAAAACAGTTTCTTGGACAAGAAATGTGTGTTTATTTCAAAATCAGACAAAATACGCTCTTCACAGTGTAATCTTGCTAGTTAGTAAGCTAAACTAGATTTTTTTAGCAACTCAATGCTGTTGACAAAACGGTTAATAATTTCTTGCTTCTCTTTTCCATTCTCCAGGTTCTCAGCGTTTGGGCCACAGATTACATACCAAGAGGCACACGTTTTGGACCCTTGGTTGGTGAAGTCTACAAACGAGATGAGGTACCAGAAGACGCCAATAGGCAATACTTTTGGCGAGTCTATCGAGATAAAAATGAATACGATTACATCGATGGATACAATGTTTCCAAAGCAAATTGGATGCGTTACGTTAATCCAGCATTTTCATCGGAAAGTCAAAACTTGGTTGCATGTCAAATCTCAAATGGAATCTATTTCTACACAATTAAACCCATCATGCCCAATCAGGAATTACTTGTCTGGTATTGCCGAGAATTCGCCCAAAGATTAAATTTACCATCCTCAGGGGAACTTTTAACGTGTCAAAAACTTAACAGTAAGCATTGTTTTTTGAGTTGCATTCATATTTCAATTTTTGGATACAAAGTTGTCCATTTTTCAATCTTTAAACATTTCATATTTAATATTAAAACTGAATCTTTTTATTTGCACAGATAAACAAGAGTATTATGGCGGTAACAATGCTGTCGATGGAAGCACACGAAGTGATGAAGGATATCACAGTAATGGTTGTCCAGACGATGCCTCCACCCCGCCAGAAGATAGTAGTGACAGTGACAGTGATAATAATTATGTCTTGGATTTCTCTGTTAAAAGTAAAAGAGCTGATAAGGATCGCAATAAAATAACTAAGGTAAGCTTTCGTTATCGTCAAAACAGTTATTTCTATTAGGTTCTAATTTTTTTCCTTTTCTTTCTTTTCTCTTCATTATAGTTGGAAATTAATAATAAGCAATTGAATGATAAAAATGAATTTCATCGTTTTAAAATTAAGATGCCTAGAGTTTATAACTGTCTTGATTCATCAATCAGAGAGCCTGTTCATGTTAACGTATCTCAACCTGGTCATAATCTTTATCCTGGTTACAAGAAAAATAATTTACAATTAGCTTGCAATTTAAATCTTCAGTTGCATTCTCCGGACTCAACCGAGAAGACAGATACTTTCTCATCTACATCTTCAGTAGCTTCATCTTCATCCAAGTCATTTTCACCAACATCATCATCACCAGCATTATTGTCATCGTTATTAACGTTATCTTCAACCACATCACTCTCATCTCCATCATTAACAACGTCTTCCACTTCACCCTCAGCCCCAAAAGACCGCCAAGTTAACAACGATTTTGTCACATCAAATGGATCTCCTGGTTTTCCGCTATATTTCAATAATAATATTGATATTAATGGTGTAAAGTTAGCCACCCTCTCCCCAACAGAATTAAATCACCTCAACAATAACAATAATAACAGTAATAATCACCACCATCACAGTTCCAACTCTTACCTTTCCCACCTTTCCCATCTTCCTCATTTACCTCACCTTCCACTCCTTCCCCACCCTCCTCACCATGAAAGTTCCTCACCCACCTCCAGTATAGCCACCAATGATGGCGCCTCTGCCGGACAATTGTCTCCAAACTCAGCCCATGGTCGAGGTTATCGGTCACTTCCATACCCATTGAAAAAGAAAGATGGTAAAATGCATTATGAATGTAACATTTGTATGAAAACATTTGGTCAATTATCTAATCTTAAAGTTCACCTCCGAACACATTCCGGTGAAAGGCCGTTCAAGTGTAATGTTTGTACCAAATCATTTACACAACTGGCCCATCTTCAAAAGCACCACCTTGTTCACACTGGGGAAAAGCCTCATCAATGTGATGTATGTAAAAAACGATTCTCATCAACAAGCAACCTTAAAACCCACCTTCGTCTTCATAATGGACAAAAACCTTATGCGTGTGATCTCTGTCCAGCCAAGTTTACTCAATTTGTCCACCTTAAACTCCACAAAAGATCACATACGAACGAGCGACCTTATACTTGCTCAGCATGTAATAAGAAGTACATCTCAGCATCAGCATTAAGAAGCCATTGGAAGAATACCTCATGTCAACCCAACGAAATTGACGATCCATACATTGATATTGAAAATTCAAATTCATCCTCATCATCACCGATAAATGCTCACATCTCAGATAGTATTGCTCTTTTTGAAAGTCATTTTCACATCTAATTGGGGAAAATCATTGTCATCAAAAACATCATCAAAACCACCGTCATCATCAAAATTCTTTTATCTTGCACCTGAAACATCATCCACTCTTAACTTGATGTTTTCTTCCGCTTTATTTATCAATAAAAAACTCTATAATCTCCATGAGCCCAACTGAAATCTCATTAAACAAATTTCGGCCTTATTTGTAATTTCGGTATAACGGAGAAAATTGATTACAAATTAAAATTTAATAAGCTAACTATATAAAGATATTACTTTTTTACAATTTGGAGTCATTTTTTTTCTTGATTTTTTTATTTTGATAGTCGAATAATATTTAATAATATAATATAATTTCGCTTTTTAGCTGAATAAAGAAAAAAATGAATAATTAGATAAGTTATTGAATGAATGACTAAATTAATGAATGAATTAATTGAAATAAAATAAAATGACTTTTAACGATCATTTTACATATTTTGTTTTTACTTAAACTTTTACTTTATTTGCTAAGTTTTGTTACTAAATATTGTTTATAAATAATCCTTTTTCGTCCTAAATGGTACTGAGAACTACCGAAGGAACTGCGACAAGAGAACTTCCTTAGTTGGTATGACGAAATGTAACTTGAACACAAATAATTTCACAAGTTTAAGAGTTGGACATAGAGTTCAGCTATTTCTATTATTCGCATGGCAATCTCTTTCTTATCATGTTCATCTTGGTTAGAAATACTCTTGAAAGATTAATCAGAACAATAGTTATGAATGTAATTCACAAATCCATCATTAATGCACAGTAGCGCCAAAAGAAGAGACCATCAAATACTTTCCATTAATCTTCTCAATCAATACTCGTTGAATATAACATTGGTCAAAGTGTTGAAATTCGGAACGAAATATTTATAACAAAACCGAAACATCGTTTATAGGAATCTTATGTTTGACAAATTTTCCGATATCATCGATTCATTCTTTCAAATAATAATCAAGATTGTATAGCTGCTCATTAAATTTTGGTTCATATTCATAGAAACTCGAAACTTTAGGAATGATGATCGGAATCAATCACCGAATTTAGCCAAACTTACTCATCTCTTCTTGTATCAACGTTTTTAGCCGCTGATTTGGCCAGATCAAGGAAAAAAGTCATGTACCATCCTGGTCTGCCATAAAATTGCCATTTAATATCCACAACACCTTCATCGAAATTTTTGACAATATCTATCGGGTTAACTTGAAGAGTAGAGAGTAAAGTAATCTAGTTATCCTACCCTTTGGTCATTAGGCACTTTTTGAGTCCGTTATTTTTTAGCAAATAAAATGTCGAAAAATAACTGACCAATAGATGAAAACTAGAGAAAGGTGATCACTTGGTTTTTCATTCTCTCTCTCTCACTCTATCATCTCTCTCTTCCTCTTTTCATCCCGTCTCGATCATCTTAACTCCTTTCGTTTTTTCTTCATCTTCATCTTCTTCTCCTTATTTCTATTCTCTCACTAGCTTTTTCTCTGTTGCTTTTCTCTTCTTCTTCCATCATCATTCTCCCTTCATCTTCAACATCTTCTTCTTCTTCTACTTTCCTCATTCCTTCACAGTTTCCCTAAAACCTTGACAATGAAAGGACCAAACGGTGAAGGTCTTAACCTACGATTCGATACAATTTACCGAATAAACTCAACATCTATAACAGACCTTCTCGATGATCATCAAAAAGCCAAGGTATATAAACTTGACAAAATTGTTAATCAAACCTTACTTAAGTTTGTTAGACTAGTAATCTAAATTGATTTTGTTTCTGTTTTCACTTGTATTCCGTAATCGTCCAATGCAAATTGCAAACAAAATTGAGCTCTCTCGATTCCAGTGATATTAATAATCAAATTATTGTTCTTATTATTATTAGTATTATGGCGGTAAGAATTCTGTTGATGGAAACACACGGATTGATGAAGGACTGATTGGTTGTCCAGACGATGCCTCCACCCCGCCAGAAGATAGTAGTGACAGTGACAGTGATAATAATTATGTCTTGGATTTCTCTATTAAAAGTAAAATAGCTGAAAAGGATCGCAATAAAATAACTAAGGTAAGCTTTTTTTATTGTCAAAAAAGTTTTTTCTATTAGGTTCTAATTTTTTTTCCTTGTTTTTCCTATTCTCTTCATTTTAGTTGGAAATTAATAATAAGCAATTGAATGATAAAAATGAATTTCATCGTTTCAAAATTAAGATGCATAAAGTTCATAACTGTCTTGATTCATCAATCAGAGAGCCAGTTCATGTTAACGTATCTCAACCTGGTCATAATCTTTATCCTGGTTACCAGAAAAATAATTTACAATTAGCTTGCAATTTAAATCTTCAGTTACATTCGCCGGACTCAACCGAGAAAACAAATACTTTCTCATCTACATCCAAGTCATTTTCACCAATATCAACATCACCAGCATTATCATCATTATTAACGTTATCTACAACATCACTCTCATCCACTTCATCTACAACCCCAAAAGACCGCCAAGTTAACAACGATTTTGTCACATCCAATGGATCTCCTGGTTTTCCGCTATATTTCAATAATAATATTGATATAAATGGTGTAAAGTTAGCCAGCTTTTCCCCAACAGAATTAAATCACCTCAACAACAACAATAATGATCATCACGGTCAACTGTCTCCAAACTCCCATGGTCGAGGTTATCGGTCACTTCCATACCCATTGAAAAAGAAAGATGGTAGAATGCATTATGAATGCAACATTTGTATGAAAACTTTTGGTCAATTATCTAATCTTAAAGTTCACCTCCGATCACATTCCGGTGAAAGGCCGTACAATTGTAATTTTTGTACCAAATCATTTACACAACTGGCCCATCTTCAAAAGCACCACCTTGTTCACACTGGGGAAAAGCCTCATCAATGTGATGTATGTAAAAAACGATTCTCATCGACAAGCAACCTTAAAACCCACCTTCGTCTTCATAATGGACAAAAACCTTATGCGTGTGATCTCTGTCCAGCCAAGTTTACTCAATTTGTCCACCTTAAACTCCACAAAAGATCACATACAAACGAGCGACCTTATACTTGCTCAGCATGTAATAAGAAATACATCTCAGCATCAGCATTAAGAAGCCATTGGAAGAATACCTCCTGTCAACCCAACGATATTGACGATCCATTCATTGATATTGAAAATTCAAATTCATCCTCATCATCACCGATAAATGCTCACATCTCAGATAGTATTGCTCTTTTTGGAAGTGATTTTCATATCTAATGCTGAAAATCATTGTCGTCAAACATCAAATTTCGGCCTTATTTGTAATTTCGGTATAACGGAGAAAATTGATTACAAACCAAAATTTAATAAGCTAACAACTAAATAAAGATATTATTTTTTCACAATTTGGGAGTCATTTTTTTCTTGATTTTTTGATTTTGCTAGTCGAATAATATTGCGATAATTCCCGCTTTTTAGCTGCATAAAGAAAAATAAAATGAATAATTAGGTAAGTTATGACTTTTAACGATCATTTTACATGTTTTTACTTACCAGTTTCAAATCTTGTTTATAAATAAGCCCTTTTTCGTCTAAGTGGAAGCGCGTTAAACCTTCAAATGCATCCCATCTGAAAATTCAATCAAAAAAGACAAGAGGAATTCATGATTAGTTGAGAAGATTATCAATTATTATTTGATCTTAAAAATGCTTTTTTAAATTGAATGAAGCTATATTACAACTCAAAACCATCTATTATATTTTCAAATAAAAAGGTTGTGATATGACAAATGATTATAGCAAGTTTGCATGATTTTCAATATTGTTTGCAGTTTCGCTTTCGATGATTTACGTGAAACCTCGAAAGATCTAGATTAGGCTATTCTTTAAATGGCACTGCGAACTAGCGAAGGAACTGCGATAAGAGAATTTTCTTCGCTGATATCTCAAAATGTAACTTGAGCACAAATAATTTCACAAGTTTAAGAGTTGGACATAGAGTTCAACTATTTCTATTCTTTCCATGGCAATCTCTTTCTTATCAGGTTCAGCTTAGTTAGAAATATTCTCAAAAGAGTAATCAGAAGAATAGTTATGAATGTAATTCACAAATCCATTATTAATGCACAGTACCGCCAAAAGAAGAATAAATAATCAAGATTGTATAGCTGCTCATTAAATTTTGGTCCATATTCATAAAACTCGCTATTCCTTTAGGAATAATGATCGGAATCAATCACCGAATTTAGCCAAACTTACTCATCTCTTCTTGTATCAACGTTTTTAGCCGCTGATTTGGCCAGATCAAGGAAAAAAGTCATGTACCATCCTGGTCTGCCATAAAATTGCCATTTAATATCCACAACACCTTCATCGAGATTTTTGACTACATCTATCGGGTTAACTTGAAATCCATTGTACGTCCAATTAATGTACATCATGTACTTAAAGCAATGAAAATGATAGTTCACTAATCCTTTAATATTTTTGTTTAATATTTCATCATTAAGTTCAATATCAGGTGAAAAGAATCGCGGAGAGGGTGCAAAGTGTTTGAAGTCGGCAACCTAAACAAAAACAAGTGTAATTATTATACAATAAGAATAAAATAGCTAATATGATTGGGTAAATTAAGGATGAATCAATAATTTTACAATCTACATTAAAAGTGAATAAAGACAAAGAAAAAACTCACCATATTTTCCAATTTCTTGGAAACATCATCCATTGTTTGTTCAGATACTTTGACAAGTACTTGTGTTGACATTAACCTCGTTGAGCGTGGAAGCAATTTAATCAGAGGTTGACTAGAGATTCGGCGAAATAAAGATGCCATTCTGAAAATGAAATTATTAAATATGAGCAATCAGTATTTCACAAACAGATTAATAAAAAGAGTAAACACAGAACAAGTAAAACAACAACAGAAACACATGATGTTCCAGTTTCCTTGGAGATGAAAATAGGAAATTAATTTAAATGTGAAAGAAATGACAGTTCTAACTAGAGTCTAATTAGATATCTGTTTTGCATGTTAATTCTTGATGAATGACTTTTTAATTAAAATAAATAAATAATCTCAAACCAGATCACATTCTGTTCAATATATGAAACTCAATAACAATCAGTTAGGTGAAAAGACTGTGTAAGCTGAATATCAATAGTAACAATTAAGCAATTGATTAGATCTTTTGAATTTTATCTTACCTTAAACACAAAATAATAATTAGTAGATGAACTTTTTAATTTAATAACATGATCAATCCAACAGAAAGTAATGTTTTCATACAGATCGCAATACACTAAATCTCCCTTGCATGGAGCATTTGTGGTGACATCTATACTGGATGCCATTTTCTCTGATGTTTTTTGTTTAATTTTGTAACTGCAAGTGAATTAATGTAAAAAGTGAAAATCTTTAATCCAATGTTGATTAATTTAACTATATTATTTAATTGTCATTTACAATTAATCTGCTCTTGACCTTGTAAAATAGCTGTAAATCTGGTTAAAGCGTTTTTCTCTTGGATGATCCCAATCATGGCGGCATCATCGGCAGCCGAGGCAACAATAAATTGCTGCTCAGATTTGTCTCAACAGGAGGACATTGTAATCAACAAAAACGACAATAATACTGACAGCAATCCGGAGGAAAGCGATAAAGATAATTGTAATATTACCAATAATGATACAGAGACCAGCAATGATAGTTTGGTTACTAATAGTAATTCAATACCTTCAGCCAGTCAAACCCCTACTTCACCTACCAACAGTAACAACATTGATGGTGGAAGCAATGTTAATAACCCGGACGGTTCTACTCCCAAAACACCCGATTCTGATTGTTTCACACAGCCACTTCCACCATCTCACCTTCCAAATCTTCGTTCATCATCTAATCATAGTTCAACCTCGAGTACCCGAACATTAGATGCCGAGGGCCAATTAAATCTAAAACCTGAGAAAGTGAAATCACGTTGGAGGAGAAACAGCGAACTGGAATCTGGTCATGGAACGGACCACCATGGCTATGCCAACCATTCTTCCCAATCACCATCCAGCTCATCGTCAAGTTCATCAAACAATATTGCACATGAAACAACAAAGAATTCACCCTTAGCACCTTTAAATACTAATATACCTAAAGAAACAGAACCAGTTCCACACTATGACCATATTGATGAAAACATTTACCTTTTTGAAAGAAAAAAATCCAAATGTAAAAAGGAAATGCGTCGTATGGTTTGTAATTGTATTTTAACTAAAGAAGAGAGACAGCGAGGCGTTCTTGGTTGTCTTGATGATTGTCTTAATCGGATGCTTATGATTGAATGTGGCAATCGATGCTTATTAGGCGATCATTGTGCCAATAAGCGCTTCCAGAAGAAACAATTTGCCAAAGTTGAACCTTTTAGAACAGTGAAAAAAGGATGGGGACTCAGAGCTATGCAAGTTATTCAACCTGGCCAGTTCATAGTTGAATATGTTGGCGAGGTTTTGGACCCCAAGGAGTTTAAAAATCGGGTCAAAAAGTATTCCAAGGAAAATAAAGAGCATCACTATTTCATGGCATTAAAAAGCGATGAAATTATCGATGCAACAATCAAAGGAAATCTCACTCGATTCATTAATCATAGCTGTGATCCTAATGGTGAAACTCAAAAGTGGACTGTAAATGGAGAGTTAAGGATAGGATTTTTTGCTACAAAGCTTATCGAAGCGGGAGAAGAAATCACTTTTGATTATCAATTTCAAAGATACGGAAAGAAAGCACAAAAGTGTTATTGTGAAGCACCCTGTTGCAGGGGATTTATTGGTTCTACTAATGATACTGATATAAATATTGACGGATCTCTTATTACACCAAAACAAAGATCTCAGGAAAAGACTGGAGAAGAAGAAAAGAGTCTAGAGGAAGAATTTGAAGATCTTGGTTTGGACGAAGAAATAGCTAAGCTGACTGCCAGTGGTGGTATCCGAAATCGACAACAAACCCTAATGCTCGCTAGACTAATGGTTCGAGCTGAAGATACGCCCAATAGAACCAAGCTATTAGAAGTTCTCAAAGGCACTCTTGAAATTGCTTATCTAAGACTATTCTTAGATTATCATGGGCTGCAATTGTTATGGAGTTGGATGGCTGATCTTGAAGATGTTTATCTCAAAGGTGAAATACTGGAAGTTTTGGCCATTCTCCCGATCCCCAATAAGACTGTTCTTAAGGATAGTAAAGTATTAGATGTAGTTGAACGATGGTCCAAGCAAGCAGCAAGTGAGGCAAGTCAACGTAAGAATGGTGTTTCATCTGTCAATGCGCAACTGCCACTCATTGTGGAGCCATCAACAATATCATCTTCATCTTTGCCTTCAACTGTTATTGTTAAGACAGAAGATAAGCGAGATGAGCAGTCAGTGAAAGTAAAAGAGCAACAGCAACAGAATGAAGATCAGCAACCTAAGAAACTGGAGGCTTCTGACGAAGTTAAAAAAGAAGATAAAGATGCCCCAACTGAGTCAATAGAGAAACCCGTCAAAAAGGAAATAAATAGTCAATCTAAAGAGGAAATAGTGAATCAAAATGAAACTGTAGACACGAAAGTCGATAGCAATACTGAAATTGTACCAATTGTAGCAGAACCTGTGGAGGAAGTTAAAGACACGCCAGTAGTCGATGTGCAAGTTGAGATTGAGCTTGGTTGCGAAGTTGAAATCAAACAAGATATCAATGGCGTTGATACCGAGATTCCATCTAGTGAAAACCAATCTGCATCTAGTACTCCAGGAGATTCTACGCCTGGTAAACCTGAACCAGTGAGGGTGAGAGAGACGAGATCCTCTTCAACCTCATCATCAACCTCAACTACCGATGCGTCCTCAACAACATCCAACCTTCCAGTGGTAGCTGAGAGGATTATTGGTAGGCGAGTATCCTT
Source organism: Tetranychus urticae (assembly GCF_000239435.1). Next base: position 32,618 of record NW_015449944.1, on the reverse strand, counting down.
AAAGTCAAGAAATGAATCCAAGGATGAGGGTAGTAAGGAGAACAAGGTAACTAAAGAGATAGTTAAACCAGTTCCTGATATCGTAATGTTGACTTCAAAGTTACTTTATCTTTGGAAAGATTTGAAAGAAGTTTTCAGAATACCCAGGCTTGAGAGACAGAAACGTCTTGAAGATGAAAAGGAAGCTGATCGTAAAGCAATTGAGGAACAAGAAAGAAAAGCAAAAGGTCTTCCAGTTGTTTACGATCCTAAAATTAAACGAGGTATTGACAATCGTGACAATACGATTGCTGGTATACTCGGATTGCAGGGTCTGCGTAAAAAATCAGCTAAAAGGCCGGCAGATGATAAAAAACAAGTACAAAATAATTTAAACTCTTCGTCGCCAGCTTCAAACGCAACCGGTAACACTGTCAATTCTGAAAATAATTCAGGGCCAACTCCTCCAAAAGTTAACAAAGAAGTCTATCGAATGCAGTTTGAAATGGAACTGATGAGAAAACAATATTCTCAAGCACTTGACAAATACAACGAACAGATTAAACAGTATGAACAAATGCTTCATCAACAACATATGGCCGGACAACCACCAGGTCTGCATCCTTCAGCACCGCAACCACCCAACTTCGACTCAAATCATTTGCCCTCTAGTTCACTATCGCACCATAGTCCGTTTAAATCTGGAATATTATTCAACTCTCCTAATTTGTTGAGTTTACCGCCACCTGTACCTCCTACTCTAGGAATGTTCTCAGATCCATCTAATCCATTTTCTGGTTACGGAGTTAATAGTGAATATTCAAGTAATAGTGGTTTAGCTACGCCTGTGACTCCAGTTGCCCCATTGACACCTCTAACTCCATCAAATGACTATCACCAAGCACAACCATATAATCTTGAGTCTCATCATCCTAATCACATTAACACCTCAACAACTACCTCTCAACATTTTTCTCTTTCTCATTCTTCTAAATTAGAAGATCAATTAAGATCCGAAGAGAATCAAATTGATTCCGATTCTCAGTCGATCCATGCTACATCTGTTTGTAATCAATCATCAAACTTGTCATCTTTCATAAATCCTGTATTAATAGAGTGCACTAATAGTCTTAATCATACTCTAATGTCTGACGAAGAGGCTGTAATTTCAACCGATTACGGCGTAGAGTATGTACCTGTCAAAAAATCTAAAAAATCTTCATTTACCACATCTTCATCTTCATCATCTTCAACCACAACACCATCAGGAACCACGACAACGACCACCAGCTTAAGAAAAGAGAACAATTCTCGTAATAATAACTCTAGTAGCATTAATTGTAATATTAGTAGTAGTTGTAACAATTGTAATGATAGTCTTGAGACTCTCTTTAATAGTGTCTATCCAGCACCAGGAACATATTATTTAACACCAGATAATTGTTACTTTGTCCCTCCTCCATTTGATCTTCATGGTCATCAAATAGAACCAATAGTATTCGAAAATGTTCCTAGACCATTTTCACCTTCCTTCACCAAAGAGTCAATACAAACAGCCCTTCCTCCCAATTGGTGTTGCTCAAAAGACAAACAAGGAAATGTATATTATTATAATAGAGTGACAAAAATGGTGCAATGGGATTTACCAGAAGTGAATTTAATTTTTGAGTCTGAAAAGCAAGCAACTCCAAAGAAAGTAGAAACTGATGTTGCCACCAGTAATACTTCACAAGATGAGACAATAGTACAACCAGAGCAATCAATGCTGGATAAATCAAATCAACAGCAACAGACACCAAGTGAAGTGCAGTCATCACAGGATCCATCTTCGATAGCTGACAAAACTGAAGCTTGTACAGATAAACCTGCAGTAACTAATAACCCTGAAACTACTACTACTACTTCAGAAAATGAAGTTCAAAATAGCAATGATGGGCCAACATTAGCACCGCAATCCTCAAGAGGGACAACACCTCAAGCATCTTCTGAAGAGCAAGTAGTCAACGGAGAATCCAAAACTCCTGATAATGTGACAGCCAACGAAGATTCCACCAGTGAATGTATGGGTACGCCAAGTCATACTTTACCGGGCTCCTATGAAGCTGATCCTAGGAAAAGACGTTCTTCAACCAATAGCACTGGAACTCATCATAACAGTACCATTAATAATAGTAACAATTCAATTGTAAGAAATTTTTCATCCCTCATGGAAATCAATGATGGCGACCTGATTGCATCCAATAGAAGAGACAGGAGTGACAAAAGTGAAAGACGGATCAAGGAAAAGTTTAAAGCCGAGATGTCTGAACACATTAAATACTGTCTAAATCCTTATAGAAAAATTGATTGTAGAGTTGGACGAATTTTGTGTAATGAAGATTTTAAATATGTTGCTCGACGAGTAAGTATATTCAACAATGTTGATACGAAAATGCCTTTATTTACCATTTCACTAATTTTTTGTCTTCTCTCTTTTTTACAGTTGACTCATTTTGTAATGCTTAAGGAGTTGCGGCACTGTCGAAACACCGAAGATTTATGTTGTAGTGAAACAGTTAAACATAAAGCAAAAGAGTATGTAAAAAAATACATGGCCAACAAGGGACCCATCTACAGGCCCGAATCAAATGAAGAGATTTGTAAGGATAAAGAAAAGTGTTCACCCAACTCATGAAAAAAAACAAAAAAAAATATCATTAAACCCATATAACAAATTAACGAAATGCAATGTTCAATGCTTGTCTAATTTTTCATTCAATTTGTATAAAGCATAAAGCAATATGAAAGACAAACTGAAACACCAAGTGACAAGTTTTTGTTTGAATGAACAAGGTTCCATTCGATTAATGAATTGCTAGCAAATATTAATTTAAACAAGGCAAACCTTAAGAAACGAGATTAACAAAGAAAGGAGAGAAAAAAGTAATATTCATTGGAAATGGCGTGCTAATTCAATACAGTCATTAATAATATATCATTTAAGATTAATTTGGAGTAATCTAATCTTATCCAGCGTCCTGTTGACTCTGAAGACCCTATTTTTTATCATTGTTTATAACAACCGGTTGAAATCAAACAAGATTGTGATGATTACATTGACTCATGAAGAAGAAGAAAAAAACAACTGAAGGCAATAATTTTCTAGTTAAGAAACAGCTTTCTCCTTTTAAACCGCTGATGCGAACTGTTTATGAAACATTGAAAATAATTGAATAACTTCTTATAAATATTATTACTCGTAGTCAGAAATGAAAGTTGAATGTATGAGTAAACTCGATTTTTCATGATGAACATGAACATACTATTATTTTATATATATTGTGCAAGCTGAACAACAACAACATGGAAAAATAGACAAACAACAGTAAAGACTATATCAATCTCCAGGGGAATTGTGACGTTCATCTAAGGAATCTGATGATTGGAAAAAAGATTCCCAGTGTTTGGTGAAAGAAATGATAATATATAGATAGACAAACTATTATTATAATGACACTCATTCTGTAATAATAATTGAATCAATCAACCATTTACAAAGTTGGGATCCCAATAAAAACAAGTAGAGTCAAACTGATGGCTAGAAGTTACGAAGGAAACTAAAGATGGACCCAACAAAAAAAGACCAAAAAAGATCAAGAAAAGGCTCGAAAGGCTGAAAATGAGAGGAAGGTAAAGAAAGCAAGAAAAGTAGAGTTGCAAGGAATAACATAAATAATATAAAAAGTCAGGTTACAAGTCAACAAATGTTTGTCAATGTGATAATCATTATTATCATAGTCTTGAAACTTTGGTCACCAATATAACCCTTATTACTCGATAAATTGTAATGGTTCAAAGATTTGGATCATTTTCATCAATACAACTTTTACTCAATCAAAACACAATTAGCAATCAACAAGGTAAACCAATCAGTTTCAGTCAATGAAACCTAATTTTAATTGTTGCCCCCAAAGTATCATTAGGTTTAACAACATTTTTCCTGTCCATCTTACCCAACAATTACTAATCATTGTTTATAGCTCTAAAAATTGAATCAATCAATAATTTAATTTAAAAGGGAAACAAAAATGAAAATGAAAACCAATAAAGACTTATAAATGTAATGATACAAAATTACAAAAGTGCGTTCAATTGGCTTATTGAAAGGAAATTTGTTTCATTCCCAGAAAAGTAATTATTTTTTGTTCATAATATCACAATATTTAGCAATAAAAATCACGTTTTTTACCTTTACCTTTTAAATGAAATTAAAAATTGCTATTTGTTGATGATGATGGGCAAGTCAAGAGAAACAAATGATGATGAAGAAAAAGGTGAATTAAATTGAGATGAAAAATGATCATTGATAAGTAATGTTATGTCAAATGGTAAATAAAATGCAATTGAACTGGTTAAGTGCTTTATTATTATATTATTATTTAGCTCATTGCCAATGTTATTCAGCATTCCACTGAGAGTTTCCATGTTTTTCTTGTTCCTCCATGTTATTAGCGCAAGCAAAAGCATCAAACAAAAACAACAACAACAACAGCAAGTAAATTGTTTACGAATTGATAACACAAAAGTACTTATGCCTTTTAATAATAATCTTTGCCAATAAAATTGTTCATCTTCTTTACAATATAATGCTCAAGACTTTCATTAATACCATTAATATGATCAAATTAAATTATTTATTTTCCAGCTTTAACATCTTACCAACACAATCATCATGACTGTCTTTATATTTCATCTTCATTTTCATCTTTATTTTCATAATCAACAAATATCAATTGAACCACTTCTTTTGTCTCAATGAAAGATTCACACATTTTTACCCTTCGATTGTCTGACTCTTGACTTAACCATTGATTGATGTAGCACTAAATTAATCATAATAAACAGGCAAAAATCATAAATCATTGGAAACCAATTTTTCCCTTTTCCATTAATTCCTCTATTACATTCAATGAATGTGACCTGTGGAAAAGATTACCTGCTAATAGACAAAAATAATTACTTGCGACCCAAAAATGGTGAAATTTGGGTGAAATTTGATTCTTTATTTTGCCTCTCTTTGGATTATAAAATTTTCATTTTTTGCCTTTTATTTTCAAATTATCCTTTGCTATTTCATCCGATTTTTCATCATATTTTTATGGCTTTATTTTCATATTGTTACTCAATGATAAAAGGTACAAAGATTGACCTCCATGCTTCCACATTATTGAACCATTTGAAGAGATAAATTTTCATTCTCATGTTCATTATGATTCAAGTTTGATATCATTTTTAGCCACATGATACACAAGGGTCATCATAATAGCTTTATCAACATTATCCTTTTGTTTTTGTCTCAATTTTTCCTCTTGTCCACCCAACAAATGTAATAGGAATCTGACCATAACTTTAAACCTATTTTTTTGGCTTTCCAATTCTTCTTTCAACTTTTACTCTTTTGTCATATTCCAATGTTTCCTTATTCAAGGCAATTTATTCACATATCAATCTTGATAAATAAATCATCCATTTCAAGTTTCATTATTATTAGCATTTAAACGACACAGAGAATGGTTACATTTGCGTTAAAAAAAGTGGTTAAACAAACAGTAAAATCACTGGATAACTTGAAATTGTAATGTGTTGTTATGGTATGAATAGTAAAGTAATTTTTCTCATTTTGTATCATATTAATGTATCATATTTGGACAAAAAATACAATTCAAGTTGAAAGCATTTTCTCCAAAATTAGACAAATTGGATTGTAAAAAAAGGTTCACGTCTTGTCACAGATGAATTTAGATGACTGAAAGACTCGTCTAAGTGTTAAAATTCATATCCAATTGTCATGATATTTTACCAAAAAATCATCAGTTTTCTGAAAGTTTTCAGGCAATCTGTTGCACAAAACAGACAAACGTGAAAATTTGATTTGGTCAACCTTGATTTGGTTGGTAAAAGAATCAATCATTTTAGGTTTACTTTGGTTACAAGATTGACTTGACTTCAAAGAAGATATATTTTACAATTTATTGAAGCTTTTTTAGAGATTGGGTAAAAATCTGAATATTTTGAGACATTACTTGATGTAGTTCCTTTGTGCGTTGTAACACGTTATCTGAACAGATTGAAACTGAAACTTAGGTACAGATTTGGGTTTTTGAATTTTACTTTGAAAGAAAAATGAATGAAAAGAATAGCGAAAATATCATGTTTACAGTTGAAATGGAGTTACTCGAGTTTCCATTAGATTATTATTGATTTGTAATGTAATCAAGTTTCATTTTTAACCTTCCCAGTCTGGGAAAGTTGACTTGAGTTTAAATCATCATCAGATAATCAATTGAATGATTAATGGAAAGGTTTAAGGTTGATTGAAATTGTAAAGCTGGTAAAGCTTTTCAAGTTGAATTAGTAAATAATTTACTTTAATATTTGGTTGAACAATAAAGTACTTCAATTTGTAAGTTTTGATCCCAGTATTTATTAATAAAATAAAGCAAAAGCATATTAACATTTATCATTTAATTTGGTAAATACAAGTAGAAATGAAATGAAAAATAAAAGAGTCAAAGATTATGTCGATTGTTTAATAGGCTTGTTCAACTTTTGGGTTCAACAAGAAGGAGGAAAAAGGACAAAAATAAAAGGCATTATTGGCTTGAAATTGATAATTGTTGTCGAGATATTTTTGGACAACAATTCATTTCATAGGAAACGATCAAAACATTGATCAACTTTAAATTTTCACTCAAATATTTTTGTCAATTGAATTGCGAATAAATGCTCGAAAATAATTTCTTTTCGTTAATCGAGTTTAAATGATTCTTATAGAAGTGACAAGTCATGTCTACCTGGATATGCCATGTATTAGTATGTATATAAATTAGTGAAACGTCAGTGAACATCAATTGATTGTTGAGATGCATTAGTTTATATGTATTTATTATCTCATTTATGTACTCATTTTACTGATAATTGAACGAAACAGACAATAAAACTAAGAGTCTCTCCTCATTGCCTTTATTATGTATCACACCATCTTCATCATCGTCAAGAGTAAAAACAATAAAGCTTGAGATATTGAAGGTGAAATGAGCATATAAAAGTGCATCAGCCAAAGCAAAATGGCAAATAAAAGGGAAAGGATTAAAGTGGTTCAACATCTGAATTCAATGTGAATATCAGAATGTCTCCATGTAAAGCCTTTACTTTCCAAGTTGGAAGACAATTTGATAAAGTAAAAGTAGATTTGCTCATTTGAGCAACTTAACGATTTTTCAATCTTTTTGTAAACTTAGCAATTTAGGCACATTTTGTAACCAACTAGTCAATTATAATCCAGAAAACTTGAACAAAATTTTCAAAATATTTTCTAAAAAATCAAAGTCAACCACAATTGAATAAACAGGCACGATCAACGGTTGAGATGAAGATCGTTGACTGAAAGATTGATTGGTGAAAGAAATTTTCACAAATATTCCAAAGTATTTTATTCTTAATATTTGATCTTTTGCCATTTTCATCTTATATTATAGCAGCGTTTTCAAGATTTGAAAAGGTTCGGAATAGTTGTTTTCAGTCGCTTTAGCGAAAGATCTTGAAGTAACCAAAGTAATGACAAGCGAATGAAAAGCTTCACATTGACTGTTCAATATTGTGAATATTTTCACTGATGTATTTTCCGGTGGAAACAGATTTATCAAGTTCTCAACTGATAATTGCGTTTCCAGAAAATGGCTGACAATTATAAGTGAATGTTCTTGAAAATTGGAGACACTTCAATCATGACACAATATGAAATCTCCGAGCTTGCTGACCGAGGTGCGAAATCAGCGTAATAATTGGACTGCTTTGTAAATATGGTTTCAATTAAAGATCCATTTGATATTATGTCAACATGGATTATGATGGAAATGTTTTTCACTGTGTCCAGCTCTCACCGAGTCTTTCATGTTCCAAGTTCATTAAATTATTGAATTTTTGGTTCCCATTTGGATCATCAAAATGGACCATTGAAATGACCAGCAATAGCAACAGATAAAGAGACTTGCTACAAGAGAAGAAACAGTTTTTACGAAAAAAAGAAAAGGAAAAGTGATTATTTTTTTTCTTGAGAGATTTAAATTGAAACTGAAAAATAAAGTTGAGGTAAAAGGTATTACATGTAAGATGCTATTTATCTGACTGTATTTAATACACTGTGACAAACCACATGGTTAACATTGTTCATTGTGACCCCACATGGAATTCAATTTGATGGTTATAACTCTTGCAAGTTGTTTATTTGCTTTCTTACACTATTATTGTCATGATAGTCATCCTTTACATGTAATAGTTGATTGCTGTTATAAGATGTTCAAATTGAACAAGAATAATGATTCATAGAGAAGACGAGAAAGAATTGTTAAGAAGAAGAAGAAAAAACAAGTTTAAATCACAAGAATAACTGGCAAGATGAAAGATGAAGATAAAAGTGAAGATGAGAAAAGATTAGTTTCCATTCTTGTTAAGGTAAAGGAGAAGCCATTAAAACAAAATGTTAGTGTTGATTTTACAGTTTGTTTTTTGGGTTGCAAAGAGTTGTAAAGGTTTCCAATGTAAAAATTGTTGGTTGGAAAAAGAAACGTTCAATTGTTTCCCTTTTCAACTTTTCATGTTTAATCAGGAAAAAATGAACTCGACTCGAGTCGAGATAGTTACCAATGGAACCAATGGTTAAAGATTTTTTCAAAAAAAATTCTTCTTTGGCAACATTTTTGCCGATCAAATTCAAAGTTTGTCTGGTTTTCACTGAAACCATTGTTTCAAACAGAATCAGTGGAAAGTGACATTAATTCACCTTCTTCTCAATCTTGTAAATGATTGATGAAGAGTGATTAACTTTTTGTTTAAGGAAAAATTTCAATTCCTTTAAGGCTCATGATATTTCTGGCTAACAATTCACCACAAACTTGATTTACACACTTTGTGATGGTTGACTTTTCTTGCTTTAAAAGACCTTTTCTTTGGCTTCGCCAAGGCAACATTTTCAACATTTTTTTCCCTTCGATTAAATATAAATCAAAAATTAATCGTCAACTTTTCAAGTAGATATTTCATTACATGGTAAAACTATTTCCATTGTGATTCTTGTCATGAGGAAAGCAACATGAAAAGAAGTTTATCTTCAAAATTTGTTAACTGTTACTTGAGCTTTTCTTTGTTCAAAACACATTGTTTTGTCCTTTTTTCTTCATCTTATTGTGAAGATGATTTTTCTTGTGAAATCTGTATTTTCTGTTAAAATTTTTGATCAATTTTCAATTTAATTTTGATTAATTCATAATAAATAGAGATGAAAAGGATGGTTAAAAGGCGCAGAATCTTTTGCCTGAATGGATGACTGAGTTGAGTTGAACTGGGAGTGAGAAGTTGGGAGTGAAAAAAGAGTTATCCTTTCAAAGTCAAACTTTTTTTCGCTCTTCTTCTTTTTCTTGTTTCACTTCTTTGTTGATCATCATCAACACACAAACACAGTTAACTAAATCATTCTCATGTCTTTAGCAGAAGTTTTTCAACTCTAACCAACAATTTCTCATAAAAAGTGACTCTTTTTTTTACTCTTGCAATCATGATTTGACCAGAAGGTTGAGAAAGGACGAAAGAGTGAAAGAGAGAAAACATTTTCTTTCCTTTTCATCATTCACCAACTTATCATTTTACTACCTTTAGATACTGAATTTCTTTCTCATCGTCAAAGTCATCTTCTCTTCTTCTCTTTCTCTTCCACTTTCCCTTTTTCCCTCTGTAAAGTTATACTCAGCTCATGTCAAGAATCCAAGAAGTTATTTCAGTTGACATTGATCAAGCTAAAACAAACACCTAAACTTTGAAACAGAAGCAAAGAGAGAGAGAACAAGAAAAAAAAGACGAAAAGGAAAATCAAGACTGATTTTCCATGAAAATAACTAGAAAAGAAGAAGAAGACGAAAAAGAAAAGGAATGAAAATGAAGAGAATGTGATATTTTCCCTTGCTTTTACCCTTAAATCTCTTTATTTTTGTCCCTCTTTCCGTGATAGAAAAAAAACCTTCCAAAAAACTTGAAAAATTTTTCATTTCCATTCAACTTTCATAGGATTGCAAGTCTAGAGTTTCAATATAAATAGAGAAAAAGAAAAAAAGAAAATCGTTTTTCCAGTGAATTTGCTTGCCCATCATCTTAACTCTCTTTTACAATAATTCAGAAATGAAAAGTTAATTATTGTAATTGTTACCTGGAACGAGAAGGAGAAAAAAACATTACAAGATGGAATAACAAGAGAAGAAAAGATGTAATTCATTGAAAAACTTTTCGTTTCCTCCCTGTTAACCAGAATAACAGTCTTTTCCTTCAATTATTAAAGTAAGAAGAGAGGATATTCAATCATCATTACCATCACTTTCATCTTTATCTTCACCTTTGTTACACCAGTTTATTTCAAGAGCGTAAAGTTGATGTTAGGTAAACTTGGATAAATGAATTTACCAGTGAAAAGTTATGTACACCAACGTTGATCCAACAAGTGACTTATCATCATCACCATCACCAACAACAATATCATATCCAGTGTCAACCTCATTTCACTCATCATTACTGTTTAATCCAAATGTGTCAACAGAAGTGCGCCTTCATCAATCTTCATCAGCCTCATTTATATCACCATCATCATCATTCTCATCATCACCATTTACCATTGCCATCTCCTCGGCTCTTGGAGTGCTCATCTTTTGTACCATCTTGGGAAACATTTTTGTCATCTATGCCATCCTTTTTGATCGCATCTTGCGCCGAGTGGGCAACTATCTTGTCCTCTCCCTGGCCATTGCAGACTTTATGGTTGCTTGTACAGTGATGCCCATCAGTGCTTTTTACGAGGTAACCGGTGAATGGACTTTTGGCTCGTTTCTCTGTGAAATTTGGATCTCGGCCGATGTCCTTTGTTGCACTGCCTCTATCCTTCATCTTCTTGCCATCGCCTTGGACCGTTACTGGGCAGTAACCCGAGTAAATCACATCAAGGAACGAGACCTTTCCCTGGTTGGTAAAATGATTACCGCTGTTTGGACAGTTTCCCTTCTAGTCTCGTTAGCACCAGTCTTGGGCTGGAAAGATCCACACTTTTTAAAGCGTCTAGAGGAGGAAAAGACTTGCCTCATATCACAAGACATTGCATATCAAATTTTTGCCACCGTTTCAAGTTTCTATGCTCCTTTGGTAGTCATTTTATTTCTTTACTGGAAAATCTATAAGGTAAAGATTGACATTTTTCGTTTAATGATAACATCAATAATTATATCAACATCCATCATTTTCAATTCAAACAGCAATCATAAATATAATTCAATCTGTTTTTTTTGCCTTCTCTCTGATATTCCCTTTGAACTTACCTTTTACTGCATCTCAAGTAGCTTCTTCATTTGCTACTTTCTTTCAATCATTTTTTTTCTGTACTTCTTCACGTTTCCATCCAAAGAATACCAATTATAACAAATTAATAGTTACAGCTTTCAGCTTATTCATGGTCATAATGAAATCATTTGAAACATGGTGTCATTTCCTTGTCTAAACCTTTCCACAAGCCTGTGAAGAGAAAGAAAAAATGAGCTCAAATTTGCATCAAAAATTTTACCATTAACATTCAAAACAGGAATAAATTGTGTTATGTTGTTGATGAAATTACAATTGCAATCAGCAAAAGAAAATTGAAAGGCTATATCATTCTGTAGATGATTAATTATTGTCATTACAATTTTTTTTCTCTCTCTCGCTCTCTCTCTGTCCTTCTAATATCACAAATTAATGAAAGGTAGGAATGAGAAAGAATGAATAATGTCTAATTATTAAAGGTAAATTATCATCTCTACAATAATTAGTGGGAAAAGGGAAAGTAAAGCCAAACTTTTTTTAACCTTAAACGCAAACAATGTATTCACTGGTATAAAAAAAGTCTATACAAAAGGTTATATTGAAAATTGTTTACTATCAAAGAATCAATGGATTTGGTAATAATGATGATAATGATGATAATGAGAGTAGAAAGAAATTCATCTTAAAGGTAAATTAAGCAGCAAGGGAAATTGAGATTCTCAATTGATAGACTTCAAGTTGAGATATAAGTCGTTTTGAGCTTCTTTTGATTTTACTTGTTGATGATGAAAAACAAGCAAAAAACAGTCAATTTTAGCCAAATTAATTGAACTTAGTTAAGGTAATTGCTTTGAATAATCTTCTTCCCTTGCCAATGTAGGAGTATTAGGATAACTGTTTTACTTGGGATTTAGCGTCATTATCATTCTCGTTTTCCTATTCGCTTCCATCATAAGTATCATTCTTGAAATTATTTTTTCTTCTCTTCTTTCCTACTCTTTTTTTTGTTGCAAGATTTACCTTTATCTCCTTTTACCTTGCATCATTTCTCATCTTGCAATTGCTTTTGGTTGACATTAAATGCTATTTAGGGATGCAGTTTGATGTAAGGTTTATGCGAATACAATGTTGCGATTCATTGCTAATATCAATCAATTTTCAGCTTGGCTTTGCTTGGTTCCTTTCCTTGGCTAGTTCCAGTTGGCACCTTTTACTTGGTCATTTCATCTTTCGTTGAATACAGATGACTGGTTTATAATTTAATTCAATTAACAGGGTTTGTTAAATGGTGATAAACAAGCTAGAAATGGATAAATAAATAAATAAATGTGATTACTTTGAATTCAGAGGATCAAACTGATTGTTGATTGCGTGACTAAAATATACTAAATAGTAAATTATAAATATTAAAATCCTTCTCTTTTGCTGGTTGGACCTTTTTTTCAACAAATAAACTGGCAATGAAACAGCATCCTCATGATATTACTGATGATATGTTTATTATTTATGGCAGCTACTTTCTGCTTGCAGATTGCATGTTGATGTTAACATTAATTGGACTGGTGATGAGAGCCAAGTGTCATGTCGCCTTGAAAAAGTGTCCAACCAAAATTAGCCAACAAAATGAATGTAGGAACGCTTGTTTAGCCTGAAAAGCTATTTACCATTTAAAATCAGTAAAGTGGTGGTTAGAAGAATGGTGTCAGTCTTGGATCGCTTGATAAATAAATCAATTGAAATTAAACTTTTGTCATGTCTAAGCAAAATCATTTAGTAACATTAAACAACCTCTGAATACATCCGATCCTCATAAATCTTGATGACTAAATTGAATTTAACTAGAAGTTGACTTTATCCCGTTTATGGTAATTTCACAATGAATTTAAATCAAACTGTTTGATCAGGTTAACAGAAAGGACAAGGTTCGGTGGATTCTAAATTATCCGGAAATGTGTTGTTGAGAAAAATATGAGGGACGAACAGGCAATTTCATGATAATGTTTTCCCATTAAACTGTGATCAACAAATGGAACTCTTATTAGCTTTTCAAGAAACCATCAACAGCATACGTTAGCTTAAACAGCATTAGTCCGTTAGCCGTAATTTGTATCAACAATTCCATCTTTATAACGAGAAAAATATCAAAAGTCAAACTGGCCAAAATTTCGTGAGTGGGACTTAATAGATAACTGACGACAATTATATTTATTAGACAAATAATAGCTCACACCATCCAGTTAACCTGTTGAAACGAAAAGCGCTTTTAACCTCGACATCCTTTACTCGACTCTTGCTTTCGCTTATAGGTAAAATGTCCCTTCAACATCTCAATCTTGAGTTTGACCATCATGTATTAGACACGAAAGAAAAAAAATCAAACTATTTAATACACTGAATAAACACTGAACATAAAAGACACTTCAAGACAAATTAAAAAATAACGGTTGAATAAATACATTTTCAAATTGAAAGAGGGAATCTTAAAATGTAGGCGTATAAAATGAAGAGCAACAAAAGGGCGCCACATTTAACTGTATTAATGAAAATTTAATTTTAATTAAACTTGACCATCAACAAGTTGTATTGATAAAAAAGGTTACTTTCAAACATTTCTAAGCATCCGAAGTAACAAATGAAAAGAGATTAACTAATAACTGTTGATGATGACAATGCTGTTGAGGGTTTAAAGGTGATATTGTCAATAATGGTCAGACTTCCTCCTTTCCTTTGTACTATTTGACCAGTTATTTGTTGAGATTAAATGATGAAAGGTTAAGTAACAATAGCCATTGAATTGGGCGATTAAAAATCAATTCCGTATGCTGAGTCTGCAATTTCAGATAAGGTGTTAACATTAGGTTAAAACTGGTTAAATTGGTGTAAACACAACGAATCTCAATGTAATCTTACAATTTAAACAATAATGAACAATTAGTTGAACATTATTAATGGCGCGTAAAAACAACAACAATACAATATTATTAGCCTAGTAAATGGTGTCATTTAATTTGCTATATTTTTGACAAAATAAACACTGATTAACATTAATAGGAAACCTTGATTTTCGTTGTGTTTACCTTCATCATTTGCCTTAACCTTTTTATTCCTATTAACTTCATTGTAAGACATTTTACTCTACCTTTAACTAATTAATTATTAGGTGAACATCTTCAGGGTAAATACATCTGTCGTCTTTGCATGTTGATGATGGAAATGATGACAAACATTTGAACAGCTAAACAATTATCATCACACACTCAACTCTGGTTACAACCAGGAGACAAAAATAAAAAGCCAAACAATTTTGACTATTTTGCCTCAATATTACACTAAATATGAATATTGAACATTTTCATTTCAATCCTTTAAGTTTACCTCTCATGTCTGGAAGCACCAATAAGGTGATGTTAAAAAAAACGGTTATAACGAGAAAAAAAGAGCAAATATTTAGTTTTTGAGTCAATTTATGCACTGATTGCTGAAAGCCTTTAAATTGCTTTAAATTTTATTACATTTAATCAAAAGGCAACAACTTTAATGAAAAGCAAGTAAACAGGAACAAAAAGTTGAAACCTTTATTAACAAAATGATTAACATGATAAATAATGAATGAAAGATGAAAAGACGATGAAAAGATGGTTAAAGTAAACCTTGATATTGAACGTAAAAAAGTAGCTTAAAGGTGTCTTCACTTGATGCGGTGAGAGTCACTCTCCTAGGTTGAATGACTGGTTGACTTTGGACATTTACTGTGGCGAATGATAACATTTGAGGAAAATGATGAACTTTGTTTTTCCTTTGCTTTTAACCTTGTGTTGCCTTGGATACTTGATTCTGATTGTGATGAGTTTGGATGATGAACAAAGTCAATAACCATGAGTTAACAAATTAACAGTAAATCAAATCAAATTGAATTTTAAAAGTAACTCTCAACATTTATTACTAAATAGACAGAACAAGATCAGGGAAACCAAGGAAATAATGATAAATAAATCACTTTTCAATTCCTTTATCTTTCATCTTCTTCTTTTTCTTTCAAATCTTCTTTTCATCCTCATCCATGTCTATTTCAAAGAAGGAGAAGATTGAAAAAGGTAAAAAGGTGTCTCTGTTTAAGTAAAAAAAGGTTCACTGGTTTTGTAAGTTTACTTCAATTTTCACCATTAAAAGAGTTGAATTTGTTGTAAAATTATTCTGATAAACTTTTACTCCTTAACATGATAATAAATAATATATTTTATCGATCAACTCTGTTTGCTAAACACTTGATTGAATCAACTGTAATGATAAAGAGTAAAATGGTTGGACAGAAAAGAGAGAGAAGAAGAAGAAGAAAAAAAATAAGTGATTGACACAATTTTCTGCCTCATGAATAACCTTTGTTATCGTCTTCAATGCATTTCAACCTTTTACCTTTTCCCTGTCTGAGTCAAGATAGGAAATTCAGATGAACCATTAGCCATGTGGAAAGGAAAAATGGTAAAGTAACTGCTCTAATCTGCATACCTTGCGAACAAAGAATGAGGTCAGAAACGTTGATTCAATGTTTATCATATCAATGTCTTTAATTAAAGGGCAACAGATAATTGAGATGAATTTCAAGCGATTCACACGAAATTGAAACCCTAATTTGTTAACTTAAGTGAACAAACATAATTATTCATTGTTGACTGTTCAACACTAAACAGTTTCTGTTTACACTCAGTCCAATTGTTGGATCATTTCACTGAAAAGATTAACAGATAACAGGTAAAATAAGCTTAAAAAATAGGAAAAGAAAGCGAAACTTGAATTGCAAATTTTTTGGAAATTTCTGGATTTCCATCTTCAGTTCAGTAAAACGAAAGTTGCAAATTTATCCCCTTTTGGAACGAAAGAATCTTTCATTTTTGCACTTTTTTCTTCAACCATTTCAATGAAAATTGATAGAACACATTTTGTTGAACAAGAAATGCTCAGAATTGTACAGAAAATTACTGTCATAATGTCTGAATAACGCGTTTAGAAGTTGAAATTGATCTATTTCCAGGGAGTTTTTAATATTAGCAAAAAGCTGCTTCCAAAGGATTTGAAGTTTGGATGAGAAGCTGGTAAAGGGCGATTGTTTGCATTTTGATTTGCAAAACAATAATATAATACAATTTAGAAGTACTCAAGCGTATTCTCATCATGTGCTTGTTTCATTTGAATGTTGAATTCATAAAAATTCATCCTCTGGCGTTGCATGATTTGTCAACATGAAAATGACTTTGGAATTGTTCATTTTCCAAAAGATTAAAAAAATTGACTTTCTCACTTGAATGGGTTGTACAAATGCAAACATTTGAAAAAACTTTTGAAATACTTTGATAAATCCTGAAACTAAACAAAATAGATTCAGTTTCCATTTTTTCAACTTTCCATCCTCTTACCCAAAACTGACTTCAGAAAAAGATATTCTCATGAAAATTTCTATTCCATGAATATCTTCCATCGACCAATTGACCAATTCCACCCGAATTACCATCTACTTTGGACTGAAAATAAAGGAAATAAACAATAGAACGGAAGATAAATTTACTTTGCAAAACTTGATTTCAACGAATGAAATTAATCTCATGTTCCAATGAGGAAAATTTAATCAGAATTTCGTTCTTCCAACATTAAGAATAAGGAAGAAGGGAAAGTAAAGAAAGTATTGAAATAATCAGGGTTCTCATGAAAAGGATACGATGAGACAGTCTAAAGTTTCGGAATTTTTTCGCTGGAAAATAAATTCTAGATTCATGTTTACTTTAGTTGACAAGCCACTTTACCTGAAGGATGATGATGCTTTCATCTTAGCTGAACATCTCAAAGGAATGTAAGGGAAAACGACAACGAAAATGATGCATTGAATGAAACAATATTGAAGTACCAACGTAATAAGTGGAAGGCAGCAAAAAGAAGGCAAAGAAAAAGAAAATTTGGCAAAAAAAAAGTTTATCTAAGTTCATCTCATCAGGTTTCATTTTGTCACTTCTTTACCTTTCATTTGAGTAAACAGTAAAGTCTAAATCTTGAACAAATAACAGATTCAATCTTCATGATATCATCAGCGATTCGAGTCAATTTTTTGCATCAAATTTACTTTTTCTCTTCTTTTTTAATGAAAAAAAATTGAACCAAAAAAAAGCATCAACAACAAAAATGGCTAAAAATGATGAGTTCAAGTTGATTGATTTTTTGTTTTCCTTTGACTTCAATTGTTAACAATTTGCAACAGTCAATGATAAAGGTAAACATTTAAAATTAGAAACAATTTTTGTTTATAAATTATTCAGTTGAAAATCAGAAAGTCGAGTTGAATCACACAATTCAATTGTGAGCAGAATTTTTGATTCTAAACGAAAAAATTGTTTTCTCAAACTCAATTTTCCTTTCAACCGTTTCTTTTCACTTTTCAATTCAATTGGCTATTCAATTGATCATCTTCAAGTAGACACTTGCACTGACCAAATTGACTTTGTAAAATGAGGAGAAAACACTTTTGAAAATTGGGCCAAAATTGCATTTACTATTCATTGATTTTTCATTTCATTTAATTTACCAAAACCATTATTTGAGTTGAATGTTTCAAAAGTTGAATTAAACTGTAAACTTGATTAAACCTTTCAAACGATTCATGTTTACAGCAAATAATCTGTAAATCAATCTTATTTATAAATTTCATTTCCAAATGAAACATTGCTTATTATTGGTTGAGATGAAGATTACATTGAATTTGAATGAGGAAAATGAAGAGACTGACAAACAAAATTGTAAACAAGTTTCATCTGATAGAAGATGCAACAAAATGGAGAAAACAGAAAAAGAGTAAAATTAAGGGAAAATCCATTGAATTTTGAATCAAAGATATTCTTTATTCGTTGCCTTCCCTTGGCTGGGATTTTCTCATATTCAACTGATTCCATGAGAGTTACAAAAGCTTTTCCTGATTCACTTGGAAGAAGGAGAAAAGTAAAACTTTTTTTCTTCTTCTTCTTCATTCCACAGTTGCTTCAATAGACATTTGTTGTTGCATTTTGTATTCACTATCATTTTGCTTCTCTGTTTCGTCTCTTATCATCATCTTTACATCGTTCAGCACCACTTTAGACTTTGCTTTGCATTTTGTTTCCATCTTTAACTTTCAACTTTTAACCCAAACAGTTTCTCCCTATCAACAGGATATCCGAATGGTAAACTTGAGATGAAGAAAGTAGAGAAACTATCTGGTAAAATGATCTACTTCCATCAGGGAAAATCATTTCCATCATGTTCATCATTATTATAATTATTGCAATTTCTCACCATTTTGCACCCTTTTCTCGAGAAGAACAGCTGAAAAGGTTGAAATTTTTTTAATTATCATAATGTTCTTGGTTCATCAAAATGATTCAAAGTGATAGACATCTTTTCCAATGTTTTTTTCTTCAAGAGACAAAGAATCCATTTTTTCCACATTTCATAACATTATAACATTATAACTTTATTGAGAAAAAGTGAAACCAGAAATTTTCCATCAACATTTCATTATATTCTTATCTTTCCAATCCTGGTTCAATGTTCAGTTCTGTCTTTATCAATTTTCCACTTTCACTCTGTTCTGCCATTGAAAACAAACTTGCTTAATTATCCACAAATTGCATTAGAAATGGTGAAAAAAGTAAAAGTTAAATTGATTCAATTTTGAAAAGCTAAAAGTCTAATGTAAATATGATGTTGCCAATTGCAGTAAAATGTTAATTATTAAACTTTTTGAACAATGTTTAGACCGTGGAACAGGTAAGGTTGATTTGGAAAGGTTGACTTGCCTCATTAAGTGTTGACTTTGGATAAAAAGGCTGAAAACGAAGAAGAAGAAGAAAAAAAAAGTCAACTTCTTCCTACACAGACATTGAAATGTACAAGAGGTATAATGAGTAAAACATGAAATGTGATGATGATAATGACGGATAGAGAAAAGAAGAAAAGTAAGAAGAAGAAAAGGAAAAGATCAATTAACCAGCTTCGAATAGAGTTTATGTATATCAGGACAATTCACTCCCTGTCAACCTTTATAAATGGTTTATTTGCTTTTCCAAGTTGATGATGGAAAAGAGGGAAAAAAGTCAAATTAAAGGTAAATTGAGAGCATTTGATGATTGGATCATGAAACGTATCTGTTGAGATGAAACTTATGGCTAAATCTTTGCTCATTTTTTCCCCATTCTTTTGCTTCTCTCATTCCCTTTCTCATGATGGACTTGCTGGGAGTTGATATGAACTGTGGATCAAATAAGCTGTTCAACAGTTGACATGATGTATTATTATATAAATGCTAACCTCTTCTCACTCTTTGTGTGCATCATTTGGTTGGGAAAACCTGTTGATTCAACCTTCCTTCTTCTTGAGTTTCCTCTTAACCAACTGATTCTTTTACCTGATAAAATGCTCTTAGTTGCATCAAAAGAAGTAAAATAACTTCTTTTTTTGTCAACCTTTTCTTCTTCTCACTCAATTGATTGTCATCTCATGTATGCATTTACAAAACTGATGGACGAGATAGACGGAAATTGTTGACTCGTAATGATATCTCAGAAGGAAAAGTGTAAAGAGTGAATAAGAATTGGAATATTGATGAATCTGAAAAACATTTTTTCATCACATTCTGATAATTACTTCAACTAATGCATTCCAAAAAGCAATTGCACAATATTTATAAGAACTTTTAATTTAATACTTTACTTGCTTTTTGATTGTTCAATTTTTTCCACCAAAAGACTCTAATTCTTTATGAATAATGTTTTTTTATCAACACAATTAGCAATTGATTAAAGTTGCTTCACTTAGTCAGCATTAACTGGGAGTGAAAACTCCAAGTTGCAATTATTTTTCCATTTTCAACAAGTTTTTTCGTTCCATTTTCATTCTACTTTTTTTCATAACTTTTATTTTCTCCATGAATTCTTGAGTTGACTGGAAATTTGGATAAACATTGGAATAACATGAGAGATGACAGTTAAGGATTTGATTTATAAATGGACAAAATTTATTCACTGATATGATGATAATGGTGAAAAAAGGTCAAAGCATTTGTGGTGAAAAGGAAAAGAATGAGAAGAAGGAGAAAAAAAGTTTTAACAGCAAACAAATAAATATTTGATGATAATGCAGGGAAAAAGTTTAGATAAGTAAAGACAAGCCGAGTATGAATATAAATTGATGAAGAATGTTAATCAAGTTTGTTAGAGTCAAGTTATTCTCAATGAGGAAAAGGTTCATTGGAAAAGTTGTGATGATAATGTTAATAACAATCATGTTGACTGAAGGTAACCTGATAATGATATGGTGAAAGGGACAAAATTGTGGTCAAAAAGATTCTCATTGAATCAACATTATTGCCATTCAATGTATATCTAAGAGTTATTCATTTCAATACACAGATATTTATATACTCTTGATATGCATGATAGTGATTATTATGAGAAAAGTTGATAAAACTGTTAACTTAACAAAACTAGATTTTCCATATTACTTTAGTTGTTTTGTTGCACGCGTCTTTAAGGTAGGTTCAAAATAAAAGTCTGTGTCTTTGATACGATTTTGTTTTTTCCGAAATTTGTAAACGAATTAGGAATTGAGCAGGAATTTTCATCGAATTTTTCCAATGGAATTTGAAGTTTATTGATACAAAGTTATAACCAGCTTGATTTGACTTGTAGTTTTCGGGATATGAAGGTACAAAGATTGTCTATCCGCTGAAAGACCTTGTATTATTTGCCTCGACTTTTTTATTATTAATTGGTTATAAATGGTAGAAAAGCTTTTAACACAATCACAGGGATAAGAGTTAATACACTGCTACTAATCTAATCAAATTACTTTTTACTTTTGCTTCTTACGTTTACTTTTATCCTTCCCTGGTTTGCTGAACTCTGCTACTTTTCTGTGATTAATCAAATTTTACTACTTTATCTTACTAGATTAAACTTGGTCCATGAAAAATTCAATTAAAAGTCGAATCTCAAAGTTTGTTCTTTTTGTTTAATGGAACGACTAGCCATGATAACCTCTAATAACTGTTATCAACTGTAAGTTTAAAGAATAGTTGAGAGCTTTTTCATGGAACAAGGGAATCTCATGCAGTGATCGATAAATATCGATATTCTATTGGTCATTATTGGAATATTGTACATTCTTTAATAATAATATAACAGAATTAGCCACCAATTGCACAATTCGGCATTTGTTATATTTGCTAAAAAATTGGTGGGCTTTTGTGTGGGATTTTATTAGGAATAACTTTATTATTTTGTATTATTATTAACCATTTGAACCAGAAACATGTGCCCGTGAGTCAAAAGAGACAAGGTGATTTCTAGGACAAACAGGAACGAAAATGAAATTTATTAGACAACATGAAAGTATCAAATGAAAGTGAGAGTACACAAATGAAATTCAGGTTTACAGGGATCTTTATGAGGCCGGAAATTATTGGCCGTCGATTCCAACGGCCTTGTTCAATTCTTTATCAATATATGTAATATATTTTTGTTACTCAAGTATTGCTGCTTAATGATTTTGAATCGTGACATTTCGGACCGAAATCATGTTTTTGCTGCCGAACAAATTCGAGAAACATACTTGACGATTTCATCAATCAATTGTGAGGCTTCCTCGTCATAATTTTGTAATTTAGTTTACCATTTTAGTCTAATTTAATTAACGGATTTTGCTCTTCTATGGAGGATGAGAAAGTTAAAGCTAAAAAATACGAAGCAGAAAAAGACAAATCTGCTGACGAAAAAGCGGACTAGTGTTGCTGTGCTATGCTGTGCTTCATTTCTTTGCTTGAAAAATTTCATACCTGTTTTCTTAGTGACAAATCAAAACACTGAGGAATTCGATATCGAAGAATTTGTCAGCACAGGAAAGCACCCAGTCCGCTATGTAATTTGCCTTCTTAGTAGTATGAAAACACGCTTCAACTCTACAGAACGGAAATGGAAATACCTCCACCCTCCTTTCGCATGATTGATTTAGCGCTGGACTAACTTAACGCTCGACTGACCTAACGGCTGACCTTGACACCGTCTTTCTATATTAATGTTTTGAATGCTTCAATGATTTTTACACTTGTCCGTTTGATTGTTCAAGGCTGAACCTGAATGAAAGAAAGGAAACGAATGTTTCATGAGAGAAGAATGATTATTCATGAGCTGGGTTTTCCCTTTTCATGAATTGTAAAGTGATTAATGGAATGACTTAGCTATCAGGCGAACTAATTTAATTCAAAGTTGTTCGGGAGTCTTGTATTTAAACTGAAATTTTCTTCAGAAAGTATCACTTAGTTTTCGCTCTTTACTTACAACATTTCTTCATCGTTCTCATCTTCAATCATGCATAATGGTAAGATTGATTTCTGCAAACATTTTTAGAATCTGTTTTTAATCGATTGAATTTTGGTTTTTATCTTACAGTCAACAATCAACTGACCACACGGTCATCCCGAAGAAACATGATGATGACTCCCGGTCAATCCAATGATGAATTGGATGAAGAAAACGTCCAACGCGTTCGCGTTCGCGAGCAATGTGCAGAATGGCGATGCACAACTACACGCTGCACAAACGAGCCTCAGGGTAATATCCATATCGCCGCAGCGTTCGACCAGGCCCGATTGAAACCGGTGGATTTAGAAAACCCTTATGATTTAAGGTCGGCAGATCGCGTGACTTGGGCTGAGATGAGTACAGTCAAACCTTTATATGAACAAGAGACTGAGGCGCGGGAGTCCATAACAAAGGCGCCAATTCGTTTCTCTTGCCTCTATTGTAATTCGACATTTAAAAAAATGAAGAATTGTAAAGAGCATGTTGTGTGTAAGTCGAGAGAAAATGGCACATCCAATGCCCCGTGCGACGGATGCGCGAGGAATCATATCTGCCCATGATGTTCCCTTTGGCGGATTTCGCCTGCGTTGATGCTGATTATGAAAAAGAAAAAGAGGATTTCTCTATTGATCAGAAATTACTTAGAGACTATGATATGTATCATATAGATCTTCAGCAGCCTTAAAATTGTATTCAGCCTCATTCAGTTTGATGAAAAATAAAAGATTTTATTACAATTTACTTAATTCATTTCTTTATTCATTATTTCGATCTGTGTCCAGCAGATTTTTATACAAATGGAATCATTGTTATGCATTTCCATTGAAAAACAATGACCGCTGTCGGTTGGACCCGCAATAAGCATAGTAAATGGATGACGTAAATATATTTTAAAAGATATTTTAATTTTTAAAATTAGTCAAGTCATACTTATATAATTTTTGATTATTTGGTTACAATTTTTATCAATATTGATTACATGTTGCTTCATCCAGCATTCCCAGGCATGTTATTACAAAAATCCTGTCCTCGTTGCTGTTCTCGAGGAGCTGGGCCTTTCTCAACGTGATTTCTTCATGCCGATTACTGCATCAATACTGCATTTCTCAGGATTTACATGCAAGCTACATGGTTCAAACCGGGTTTTTATACCGCTCCAAGTTGCACCAAGCTTTCCAAGGTTCAATCTGGGTATACCAAGGGCCCTTAACTTATCTTCAGCCTCCTTGGATTTACAAGCAGCAAGAAAATGGTCATCATCAAGATTACATTCATAGAAAGCAATGATTATATCATTGATACTTTGTATTTTGGCTCCTTTTCCAACTTCAAAAGGTAAACCATGATGTCTACGTGTTAAATACAGTACATGTCGCTGATCATTGGCAGATAGTTGATCCATCTTTAGCTCATGGTCAACACTAAATACACTCGCACCATGATCACTAAGGACAGCATATTCACGAGGATAAAATACATTGTTGGCGTAAAAGCCTTGTACATCAATATAGCAGCAACAGTAATCCATTTTCTTGTGAGCCTTTTGTCTCTTCTTATTTATACTCTCTTATTGTTTTCATCAGAAGAGTGAGTGATCGAAGGAGCGGGGGAAATTCAGAATGTACAACTCGCAATAATTTCAAAAATTCTCCGTTGACTCTCAGCATAAAGTCATTACGAGTACAAGGCCAGGGGGTAGAATCATTTCCCCGAAATTATTCATATATGTGTCGAAAGTTTTGACACAATTTGTTTTCAGAAATTTGATAGCTTCGGCAGGAAGTTTATTGCCGGTAATTATTACCGGTACACTAAGAATGAAATTAACACCACAGAGATATATGTCGAGTGGAGCTATATCCTTGTCTCGGATGCAAAGACGATGATTACGCTTGATAAGCATGATCAGGGAAACATTCGGAATACAAGACTCCCGAACAACTTTGAATTAAATTAGTTCACCTGACAGCTAAGTAATTCTATTAATCACTTTACAATTCATGAAAAGGGAAAAACCAGCTCATGAATAATCTTCCTTCTCTCATAAAACATTCGTTTCCCTTCTTTCATTCAGGTTCAGCCTTGAACAAACGGTCAAGTGTAAAAATCATTGAAGCCTTCAAAACAATAGATACCGTAAGATGGTATCAAAAATCATTGAAGCATGAAAAACATTTATATAGAAAGACGGTGTCAAGGTCAGCCGTTAGGTCAGTCGAGCGTTAAGTTAGTCTAGCGCTAAATCAATCATGCGAAAGGAGGGTGGAGGTATTTCCGTTTCCGTTCTGTAGAGTTGAAGCGTGTTTTCATACTACTCTTCTTGAATCAAAAATCAATCTTTCTCATCACTTTCATCCTTGAGATAAGCTTCTTCTGATTCTATTACATAATGAATTTCCTGAGTTTCAGGTTGATTGTTGTGTATCGGTGTATTATGGGTTGTAACAAAACAATGTTCAACATTTCATGGCAATATATCTTCATAGGAAGTACTTTCACTTTCACATTCAACTATGACTTATTTGACTCCTTTTCAGTACCATTGTCTGAGTAATGTAAAATTCTACCTTTGCAATTGTCAATTCTTTCAGGCTATTTCTATCTACTCGGATTTTAAAATATAAAATTTCAAATTACAAAATTGACTTAGACAGCCTCCAACTTTAAACTTTCTGAAAAAGAAGAAACATTCGAGTTGTTAACCAGCACTTTGACCATTTTCAAAAATTCTATTGTTGACACTTGTTACAATACACGCATTTGAAATATCAATGATCCATCACATCTCCGACTCGTTCTTGATCAATTGATAGATAAAAAACTTTTCATTTATAATCTCATCACTATCATCACCAAGCGGATACTTGTTCGATACTATTTTTGTTGCACATAATATTTATAAACGATGAGGATAAAATAGCATTTAATGAGAAGGCAAAACAAAAAAGTTGAAATGTTTACTCAAAATACATAACAAAGCATTGAAACATTTTCTTCTTCTTCGTCTTTTCCTTGCTCTTCCAATCAATACTGGAAAAGGTCAATTGTTTCATTAAATGATAAAAGTTGCCATTCTCATTATTCACTGTATTATATACTCAATTGGGTTTCATATTTACTCCCAAGATGAGAGGAAACAGTAGACAAGTAATAATAAAAAAGGCAAACCAGAAAAGGCTACGAAAAGGGAACGATGATGAAAAAAGGTATAAAAATGCGAAAAAATAGAGGTAAAATAATGATGATGTATAGCAAACATTTTTCAATTGCAATCAATTTCGACCTGGATTCCCTTAATTTGGCAAATAATTGATTAACCCAAGTCTGGGTTGAAAGACGCTAAAAGGGAAACTCAAAGTTGACAGATTATGATGAATGTTTAGCTTTGATACTTTGAGATTCAACTTTAATATTAACCAATTTAGCTTCAAGTTAACAGATATTTTTCACTGGGTCTGGCAAGTGACAAAATGCTGCATAAATTGCACCTTAATTACAATATTGATTATTAAACCGTTTCGTCTCTCATTACAATTTAAACAAAGTGGACAAATAGAGTGACAAAATTTCCAGAAAAGTTATTCACTTTTGTGTTGACAAACGAAGCCAATCAAATGAGATAACTTTTGAACCTTCATTCATTTTTCAATAAATGTCAACCCATTCAACCATTCATTGCCTTGAACTAGTTTAAAAAATATTGTTATCATTTTAATTTCGATAAAAAATGGAAAAATTTTCGCTTCTCACTTCTTTTCCATTCATTACAATATTATTAATAATTCATAGTTTGCATAATGAAAAGTAATCAATGGAAGGAAAAAGTTTACAGATAACTTTTACTCCCAGCTTTTGGGTCAACTGAGAAGGGAAAAGAGTTCTGTGATTGTTCATTACCATTTGTCACATTTGGACTTTTATGGTCTTTTCACAGGTTTGTAAACATTTGCCTGTCATCGCAAAGGTTAATTCATGTCAATCATTCAAGGTATCAACATTACATGAAACAATAACCATGTATTTTATTGTTTCCCTGTAAATCCCTGGAAAAGGGTGAAGGCATGAAAAGAGTGAAATGTAAAGAAAAGGAAAGGAAAAAAAAAGTTTCATTTGATGAGAGACGGAAAAAAATGTAATATAAAGTCAAAGGATAAAGTATTAATATTATAACTGTTTCCATGAAAGGAATACAACTTTACAGAATTATATTATTCTTAATAAAAGATAACAGTTGAATAAAGTAAAATAACAAAAAGGAAAAGTTGTATTTACATATTTTATTTGATAATTTTCATGATTCAAGCGCGATTTTGTTTCCTTTTTTCTTCATGTTCTCTTTAATCAAATTGTTTTTTCCTTCCCAACACTTAACAGTTTTGTTGACTTGAATAGAGAAAAATGTATATTATTAATAATAGAAAGTTGCCTTCGAAACAATTAAACTTTTGTTACAACTGTGAATATTCAGAACGGAAAAAACAGTTGGATTTGGAGTAACTTTCAATCCATTTATTTCCATGCATTGATCTTACAAGGGAAGTGAGGGTATGGTTAGAATTGAAAAAAGTGTATAATTCTATTGGTCACGATGAAAATAGTTGGTTATCGTATGAAGTTGAGAACGCAATCGTTCTTTTCTGCCTCGAAATTCGATCATTGCTTTTCAAAGGTTAAAGCCATAATGAATATAATAATAAATTTTGACTTTTCAAAAAGTAAAATGTTTACTTCTGTGGTAAGCTACACCATTTCATTGAACTTAACTTTACCAAAACTTGACGACTTCAACCTTCTACTTACAAGCAAAATTGCATCTTATTCCAACATAATATTTGAATAGGTAATTCAGATTGAGTATTGAGAAAAAAATCAATGATGATAAGGGCTGGAAGGTTACGCGAGTTGAAATTCATGATTCGCTGAGTTATAATAGCACTGATATCGAGATATCTTATCAGAACACCTAGTATTTGTGTTCCAGCAGCTAAAATGTTTCAAAACACTTAGTTTCAGGACTGGCCAGCAATACTTCATATATTGAAGGGGACGTTTGTTTAATTTAAGACCACCGCATTTGGTTTAATTATGAACTTTTCCCAATCCTTTCGATTGCTGGACTAGTGCGCTTAAACTACGATATTTCTGAAACTAGTCTCTAGTCTGAAATTCAGTCTCTGATAGCGAACAAAGGATATATGTACAGGACATCGGCTCTACTGATTCGATGGAACAAATAACCATAGGTGATATCATCACTGAAATTTATTCAATGATGGTCGAACGAATTGTTGTAGCTGGTTTTGTAAAATAAACAACACTCATTAGAATCCATTATATGATTTTAGGAAAGTAATAGGTTTGTTGATCTGAAAATATGATTTATGAATTGTAAAAGATAATTTGTTAATGATTTCTTTTATGTAATAGTTGATTTATCGAAACAATACTTGTGAAGTATATCGATGAAGTGGCTGGTGAGATAGAAACTGCAGTAGTACTGAATGAAGGAAGAAAAGCTAATCTTGTCTGTCATTCACATGGTTGTATAAATATGGCCGCTTAGTTGATAAAAAAGGGAATGGTTTGGTCAAAAGAAACATAGCTTTTTTATAACACAAGGCTTTTTATCTGGGGATACTTTAGATATATCGAAGGTTACGCCTGAAAAGATGGGAAAAGTACAACGAACACTTACATCGTTAGTACATTTATTCCTGTCACCAAAAGTATGGAATAAGTCTGATAAAATTTTTGAAATCGAAACAAATAATAGTACAGTCAAGCACGCTGCTAACAAAATCGATAGAATATTTCTTAACATTAACAAAAGCCGCGAAATATTGAGAAGTAGGACTTTAAATGTTGATATGCGATAGTCTTAAAATGTTATTAATAGGAGCAAAATCTGTTGATGATGCTGAATAGTCATTGGCAATGAAGTCGCATAATTTTGTTCAATGAATTTATAATTATATATAATTTGGATGTATAATTTCTTGTCCGGAAATCAAGGGCAAGTTATGTAAAGTTGAGATGCTTCCGGCCAGGTATTAATGCGCTATATTTTCATTACATACACAATGTAATCGGTTTCATTCAATTCAGCGATTAACAGTTCGCAAGGTTCCCTTGTTAGTATGAAATTTCAGAATTTGTCTCAATTCTTAATATAAACCCTGGATTTGTTATGTCATTCTTAATAAACCTTCCCACGATATAATCAAACCTGCTCATAAAGCTATTGTTTTATGTGTCAATGTGATTTAAAGTTGTTGCTCAAGCCCATTTTCAATATTATAATAAGCAAATGTTAATCAAAGACCAATCTTTGAACAGCATATACTTGCTATCCATCTTTCAACTAACGAAGAATTTGTAGAATAAATATTCCCGAGATAACTTCTTTGCTTTAACATTTTTCGTCAATCTAATATCTCATTGCTGAGCTTCACGTTTTCCATATTGTCTAAATTTAAAACAGAAGTCTAATTGAGTATTTTTACAATTTTTGAAATGAAAACTTTAGTTTTTGCAGACTGTTTCTAAGTTCAAAGTCGATCAAAGCTTTATTATTATAATATAATTCAATCTATGAAATTTTATGCGAGTTTGTTCTAGAAAAAGGATCTTCATGAACTACATGAACTAACTGTTACTTCAGGTACTAAATGCGCATTTAAAATTCGTGTAACAAAACTTAATATAAGCAATAACGATTGATGAATCTGTTTAGTTTTAAGTTGAGGCACAATTTTCCGCTCTTTTCCCCTCAATTCTGTTCTAAACCAAATTATGTTTTATTGAATTCGCGTAACTAAAATTGATTAAATAATCAACGTTCTTTCATTCCAATTGCCTGCCGAGAACTCGTAAAGTCTGGCAAAATTTAATTTCAAGCAAATATATTTGCTAAACAAAGTCTGAGGCCAGCAAAATTTATTCATCGTTCAGGTCTGTCTTGAATCAATAATTGTTAAATTGAAAGAAAAGTGAATGTCAATAGAGGCAAAAGAAATAAAAATATTCACCGAATCAAATGTAAAGAAGGAAAACTGCTCAAGGTAATATTGCAATCAAAAATAGAGTCTGGTTATTCCATGGTAAACTTGGTGCGATTCAGGTTGATTAAGATTTAACAATTGAAAAGTTAATTATGCAAGTTTGAGGGTGAAATCACAATAATTTGCATTAAAAACAAGTTGATCTGAAAAGGCTTTTACAGTAAAAATTTAACTTATCAACTGGCATAATCTTGCAGCTTCATCTGCCTCAAAGTGCCTTTGGTTAATTAAGAAAATTTGAGTTCAACTTTTTTCGCTTCAAAAAATGCAAATACTTCTAATAAGCTTAATTATTTTAGTTTATTAACAAGTGTTAATTCAATTTGTTTCTTCTCGTCATAATCAGTCTCAATTATTTTCCAAATTACTGTACAGATGTAAATGGATTTTGGGTTGAGCAGCAGTTGAACAAAAATGTCATTCTTAGTTGAAACTTTTCTTTGCATAAAAATGAAAAAAAAACATTAATATGTAACTGGATGAGAAAAATGCAAATAACTGAATAAAAAGCAGAGACTAATGTATTTGTAATATAATAATGTTGATAAAGGTTACAAATTTCAAAGTAAATATCATTCTTTGTAATGAATAAAATCACAGACTAAAGACTTTCCTTTTTGATACAAAAAAAAATTTTGCTTCTTCTCTTCGCTTCTCCTTACTAATCTTACCTTTGGAAATGTGAATAAGTTTAAGAGTATTTTATACACATTATTGGATTACTCACGGTATATTAGTATTTATAGTATTCAGATTTTATTCTGATTACCTTGAATGGAGAAATGGAAAAATGGGAAATTTCTTTGCCAAAAAGAGTCCAACCAGAGTGTAAACAGGAAAAAAATAGCTAATTTTGAATGGAAAATTGTGAAGAGGGAAAAAAAGTTTCTACTTGATGACATTTTCTCAACAAGAAAGATGAACATAATTAATAAATCATTACATTTTGCATCACTTATAACTAATCTTTATGTTCGAAGTTTCATTTTTCTTTGAAAAATCTTTATCGACACAAATGGAGAAAAAAACTTGAAGACTCTTGGAAAATAATTACCGGTTCAATTGAGGAAAATGATTTAGGAAAAAAATCAGTCAAAGTACAAAATCACGATTCTCTATCAAGAACAGAGTTTTGGAAGTGCCATTGTTTGCGGCCTGAACGCACTACGATTTCTGATCAAGTTATCTATCTGATTCCTACCAATTCAATTTATTATGAATTTCTTTTTTTTTAATACCAGCAGAATGAACTTTTCTCGATTCTTTCCCTTTCTTTTGAAATGATAATCAAGAGCCGTCGAGTGTTTTGGAAATGCATATTAATCTCTTCTAGTGTTGCATGCACTTCTAAATCAGACAATAGACCAAAAATGGGTCAGTAAAACTTAACGAAGATTCAGTACTAAATCAGCAATTAAAACATTTAGAAATGATTACAACTTATTCTGAATCATTGTTAACCTACCAATAAACCAAATAAAAAACCTGCGACCTTTAATCGGACGAAAAATCAGGGAACCATTGACTAAGCAAGCTAATTGAGTTCAATGAAAACCAACACGAAATAATGTTTGTAACAGTAAAGTAAATTTAGGTCAGTACTCTTTATTTACCGAGAAATTAACGTTTTCTGTTTTATTTATTCATAATGTGCTCGACAGCCGACCCACAAGCAACGAATGAATATGGTTCGAGGCAAACATTGTCCACAAATGTATTAGCAAAAATCATTGTCAACTATTTGAGAGTTGCTTGAAACCGAATTGCAATTTTCTGCAAATTTTCAAGTTCAGTGTTAGGCATTGCTTTTTAATGAACAAATAAAAATATTAAACTTGGAGTTGTTTTTTTACCAACAAAAAGCACACGAATCATTCCTTAATTACTTCTGGTTCACTTTTATTTGATTTATCCTGATATTGAATTAGCTGTGTTACCTTAATGATTGTAAACTCAACATCTAATTGGAACTTGCATGATTAAATTGCCAATCGAATTCTTGCTCTCATTAGCTTTGATCATTGATAACAACGAAAATTACAGTCCATCAAACCTGATAGTTTGCTAATTT
Source organism: Tetranychus urticae (assembly GCF_000239435.1). The sequence continues at coordinate 762 of NW_015449944.1, read as the reverse complement.
TCACATCAAAGTGAAGTCATTTCATCATTTAAATTCAGATGATTATTACAGGATGAAACATCATGTGCAGAATATTTGATTACTTTCTAATGACTTATGAATACTAATTAATCCACTGAAATTCATCAACATTGATTCAATTTCAATCAAGAGTTAATTGAAACGATAATGAGGGATGATTACAAAGGCAGAGAATGGATGCTTCTTAAGCCCAGGGAAACAAGGAAACCAAGTCGCTAATGAATCAAACGAAAGATGAGGAAGCCAAAAGCTCGAATAAGAAGTTGATTTTTTGGACAATTTTTTTTCCCCATCAATTACTGCCTCTAAATCAATACAAAGTTAATCACAAATCAATAACACTAATCATGAGACAAAATAACAAGCAAAGTCCAAGATGATGCAGAAATGATTTGGAGGTGAAAAAACAAATAATCAATCGAGAATAAAATTGTGAAAGATTCCCCAATCCGATGATGTTTTCCTCATTCAAATCTCGTTTGAACATTTCAGGGACAAAAAGAAGAAAAGGAGAAAAAAGAAAACTCAGACTGAAGATATAAAAGTGAAACTGTGATCATGGCAATGGCCAAGTGACACTCAGAAGTAAAGAGTAAAAGATGAAACCAAAGCAAAGCAAATGGTTCAATTGAATAAAAGACATTTGTTTAACGTTTCATTTGCATTCAACTTTATGTGTTGCTTGGCTTTTTCCTTCAACTATCCGATTCTTGTGATGAAAAGCCTAGTAAAGCTCAATAT
>NW_015449943.1:2126424-2146330 GCF_000239435.1 Tetranychus urticae | reverse complement strand
TATGAGCACGTCAAACACCAACGAAAATGAAACGGATTTAGAAAGAAGAATGAGACGAGTAGAGGAGGGTATGAGGAAAAACAATGAATTGCTGCAGGCCTTTATTAATACAAAGCCAGCACAAGCCTATCAAGCCACAACAAAGGAATTTCCAACCTTAAAGACAGCACCAACATATGCAGAGAAGGCCAGAATGAAACCCATACAGAAGAACAAAGTAAATTTGGTAGTTAGATTCCCGGATAGTGAAACAAGAGAGAAAATAAAGCAAGCGATGGAAAAAGTGGATCCTCAAGATGAAAACATTAGGGCCCACAGACCAAGACACTTATCCAACAACGTTGTAGCCATTGCCTGCGAGACAGAAAGGGATAGAAAATCTTTAGCCGCTATGATTTCAACGAGAATACCAGAAGCAACGACGGAAAACATGAAACTTTCGCAGCCACATATAATTATAAGAAATGTTTACAAAGACGTTGAGAATGAAAAAATACTACAAGCCATACATAACATACACCCAGCTGATATACAAAGAGGCAAAGCAACAGGTGTTCAAGCAACAGATGTTCAGGCCTCTCAACCTCAAGCAAGCAACACACAACAAACGTCAAGCACAAGCCGTCAACAACAGTCAGGCCCGTCAAGTCAAGTCACTTCAGAAACCATAAGGATTATCAAAAGAACAAGAACACGAAATCCAAATACATGCAACATAGTCGTCAGAGTTCCTACAGCCACCCACCGTAAACTTATGAACGAGCAGAAGATAGGCATAAAATGGAACAGATATTATGTACAAAACTATGTCCATATATCGCAATGCTTCAAATGCAACGGTTTCGGCCACAATGCGGCCAATTGTACTTCTGAAAGAGCGTGTCCCAAATGCTCAGAAAGTCATGAAATCAAGCAATGCACAAAGACAGCAGAACACTTCAGATGCACAAATTGCGACAAACGGAACAAACAATTAAAAAGAAATGAGCCAATAAACCATGCTACCTTCGCCACCTCATGCCCAATTTACCAAGAAATGCTCAAACGCATAAATGAGAGAACCGCATACTAATCGTTATGCAACAAAACATATCAAAAGAGAAAGAATTCAAAATTATGGTAGCAAATACAGCGAAGAAGAAGAATGCATGGCACCAAGCAACTCAGCTAATGGAGAAACTGTCCATTGATGTTGGCCTAATAACAGAACCGAACATGGAGATCCTCAATTCAGATCAGAGGAAAAACAAAACAAGAAGTATATTATTTACAAAAAATAAGAATGGCCTGATAACAAAAGACATAAATGAAAGTACGCCCGATTTAGCAACCGGATGTGTAATGATAGGAAAAACCAACATTGTAGTAACTAGTTTATACTGGGCAAAGGAAAAGAAATTTATGGAACTTGAGAAGGAGATTCTTCAACACATACCAACAGACAAAAATCTAGTTCATATAATAGCAGGTGACTTTAATGCTCGTCACCCTAACTGGGGATCTACGGAAGAGAATAAGCGAGGCAAAAAGATCAATCAATTGCTGATCAACCAAAATTACCATCCAATACTAGAAGATGAAACCCCAACTTTCGAAACACAACGAGGGGAGAGACACATCACGTCAAACATCGATGCAGCATACATCACGTCAAGTCACGTCAACACCGTCAAAGAAGTCACAGTACTTCAAGATGGTATTCCAGCTAGCGACCATCATCCAATTATCATAACCTTACAGTTGGAAAATCAAAGAACAGTCTATGAGAAAATCATAACGGATTGGAATCTATTCGAAGAAAGAATAAAAGAGAGCGACATCTTCCAAAAGCTTGGCAAGAAAAGAATCAGGGATGAAAGAGACCTCGAAGAAGCAACAGAAACACTAGAAATGGAGAGCAAGAAAGTACTACAAGAATCTTCGAAAAAGATTACAATAAAAGACACAATTAGGAAAAGCGAAACGTTAAGGAAACTTAATGAAGAAATGAAGAAAATGAAAAGAAAATGGAGAAATGCAGGAACAGTGAGGAAAAGACAAATTTGGATCAGAATAGTTATGATAAATCATGAATTGAAAGAAACGCTGATGAAAGAAAAGGAATCGCAATGGGAACAATATATGAGCAAAATAAATGACGACAACGCATGGACTAAGGTCAATGACATCATAAAAGAAAGGGGCAAATACAACATGAGAGGGATCGATGAATCTGTAACCACGGACGAACTGACCGAAATGATAGCGGAGAAATTCTTCCCAGGATCGTCAAAGTCACCAATAGAAAGTCAGTCATCTACACTTATGCCAACAACAGGGAAAGAGGGAGTCGAACCCTCCAACATAACAACCATATTTTCATCAATTTCACAAAAGAAAGCACCGGGACATGATGGCCTGAATAGTAAAGCGTGTACAATCATCAGTCAAAACCAACCTGAAGTATTAAGAAATATTTACGACTCCTGCATCAAATTAGACTACTGGCCTTTGAGGTGGAAGATTGCTATCGTGAAACCGATACCGAAACCAGGCAAAACCGGGAATTTTATTGAAACAATAAGGCCGATTGGCTTGTTACCAGTTTTCAGCAAAGGCCTGGAGAAAATTTTGACAGACAGGCTTATCGAACATCTCCTAACACACAAAGGCATTAAAGATAACCAATTTGGCTTCCTGCCAGACAAATCGACAGAAAAGGCCTTACAGGCCATCCATCAACGCATAAAACTGAATGATCTACGAAACAAGAAATGTCAGGCACTCATTGGATTGGACATCAAGGGAGCATTTGATAATGTACAATGGAAGAGCATTCTCAAGGAACTAGACAAAAACAGATGGCCATACACGAAACTTATGGCAAGTTATCTAGACCAACGTTAGGTCAAGATCGCATGGCTCACGTCAACAACGTCACGTCACGTCAATAAAGGCTGCACACAAGGGTCACCGATATCGCCGATCCTATGGAATCTAATCATTAATATACTACTTGATAATCTGGAACGAGAAGGAATCGATGCACAAGCATACGCAGATGATTTAATTATTCATATTGCGGTACAAAAGGAAGAGGACATCGATGCTAAAATTCAAAAAGCTATTCAGATTGCGGAGACATGGAGCATTGATCAAAAGCTTGAATTTAGTGCACCAAAATCGGAAATAATGCTTATCAATTGCAAGCAAAACCACGAATTCAAGATGGGAAACGAAAAGATCCCTATTGTAAGGCAGATGAGAATCCTAGGAGTTATCTGGAACAACAAAATAAACTGGATAGACCATATAGCATTAATAAAAGAGAAAGCCAGCAAACAATTTAACGCCATTCTGAGAGCATCTTCTAAGAAGTTTGGCACAACAGTCAAGATACTACTCGATATCTACACAAGAGTCGTAATCCCGAACCTGCTATATGCAAGCCCAATCTGGTATGATGAAGAAAGCAGAATTATAAACCGTACACTCCAAAGACTGGAAAGGAACTTTCTCATAAGAATCCTCAGGCCATACAGAACCATAAAAAGCGAGGACTTGTTATACATCTCGGGGGTAACACCGATAACATCAATAGCTCAGCAAAGGAAAAGATGCTTCGTGTCCGTCACACAAGGCATACCAGATTACGTCACGTCAGTCCCGGACCGTCAGATTGAGCCGTCAGCAGACTGGTTGACGTCAAGAAAGCACAACAAAGCCATGAATGAACCAGATCTTTTCGAAAAGGTTGAAGAATACCAGCAACAAGAGGATATAATCACAATTTATACGGACGGAGCCGCGAATACCAACGGCACCGGAGCAGCTTACATGATAACAAGAAATAACATGCTGATACATCGCAAACAAGTTACATTAGCGAACTTTTGTACAAGCTATCAAGCAGAGCTTATGGCGATAGTAAAATCCCTAGAATATTGTGAAAGCAAATATACAGAGGAAAAGATAGAAATAGTAACCGATTCCCTATCCTTTATGACGGCTTGCAAAAACATCAAATGCAGAAATACACTGATTTGCCAAATCAGAGAACTGATCGCCACGAATAAGGAATTGAGAAACGAAATCAAATTCAAAGTGATAAGCAGAAACATGGGTGTAGCAGGCAATGAAATGGTAGACATAGAAGCGAAAAAGGCATCAAGAAGAAGGACTGGCAACACAGATTATGAAGCCATCCCAAGAAACCGCATCAGACGTATCATAAAGGAACAACTCATAAGCAGTCACGTCACGTCGTATCGGACCAACACGTCAAGTCGGTTACGTCAAGTCATACCGACGTATGTCAAGTTGGCCAATGTCAGACACTTAATTCATCGTAATCCAAAGTCCATCAACATGCTAACAATCCATGGCCCAAACAAATGCTATAGGAAAAAGGTAAGACAAATTAATAATGACATATGTGATCTGTGTAATGAAGAAGAAGATAATATTCATATAATCATGAAATGCAAAGCATTTAAACAAACCAGAAACGAATATTTAGATATTGATATCATTGAAAATCCCGCGCTAGAAACTATCCTGGAAACGGAAGAACGTGCCACCAGCTTCTTCCGTTTCTTAGCAACCCTAGCAACCCTTCTAGAAAGGGAAAGATACCCGCCATTATTATAAGAAGCTAGTGTTAAAGTTCACCCTTAACTCACCACCACGTATTTCAGTTAAAGAAAATTACTTTGTTCCAAACTATTTGAAATCGTTCTAAGAACATTCTGAATTCCAAATTTTATATACCTTCGCCATCATAATCCTATCCTTAAAACACCATAAAGTTCCTAAAAAATTCCATCAAGTATTAAGTACTATAAACTAAGTGAAACATTATGAGTGACCCTAAAGAGGTGACTGGTCATAAGACCAAAGAAAGTGAAAGAAACCCTCATTCCGAGGAACAGGATGGAATGGCTAACCGAAGTCAGAGAGTTCCAAGAAACTCAGGTGGTGATTCAACCCCATCTTCATCATCAAAACGTCCACAAAAAGACAGTCCAGCCAAAGATACAAGAAAGACACCGATTACAACATCTCCTGCCTCACCATCTATGGACAGAAGCCCAACGCCACCAGTCATGTCTGACTTGACCAACCCGGAAGGAGACGCTGATAATGACTTGAACCGAAGTGACCTGACGTTCAATGACGCATTACCGTCAGCAGTTACACCCGAAGTGGCAGCCATGGTCACTGAAAATTTGCGAAGTGAAATGAGCGAGGTGTATAAGATACTTCATCTCCTCCTTGAAAACTCACATGAAAGAAGAAGCAAGCTCATCGACATTCCGGACTGGCAAAATTTGGGAGAAGAAGAAAGAGCGGAGAAGGTATCTGAATTTTGCTCTCCAGAGGTTGGCGCCACAATCAAAGGATGGGTAAAAGCGAACGAGGCCTCTAAAGAATTGGCCCAAGAAAAAGAAAATGCTGTGGAGATCTTATGTGATAGCATAAGGGAGAAGCAGAAAGAGAAGGAAGAAATGGAGAAAGAAATGGACGCCAAATTGACAGAAATACGCAACTCATTGAGAGCAAAGGCTGGCTTGTTGGAAGCCCATAAGGCTAGACTGGCAAGAATTCAGGATGAAAGAGATAAGGCGGAAGCTGAATTATCCGAGAGGGTGAAGGAAATAGCTAAACTACGGGAACAGCAATTATCAGCATCTCAAAAAGATGCCAGTAAGAAAAGACAATCTGAACCAAACAAGGATTCATACATTGACCTTCAATCGTCCCGCAGGGCCAGCATCCAAGCTAAAATGGATAAACTAAAGGCACGAATGGATGCTGAAGATGATGCACTCCTTAGAGACCCATTTGGTGACGAGACTCCAGTCAAGTCAAGAGACTCACGTCAGTCAACGTCAAGAGAATCACGTCCATCAATGTCAAGAGAGCCACGTCCGTCGACGTCAAGAGAACTGCAACATCCATCAACGTCACGTCAATCAAGTCAATCCAAAAGAAGAAGGGAACCTAGCGTCACGTCAGGCGATTTGGTTATAGACTTCGACCGAGATGCCGAACAGAATCAGACCACGGAAGAAGCTGGTATCTGTGATACACCGAAAGCCAGCAAGAAAAAGAAGAGTGAAGAAAGCTCAAAGACCAAAGAGAAGGCAGAATCCAGTAAGAAATCCAAATCGGGAAAAGAAGGTTCCTCCAAAAAAGACAAGAAAAAGGCAAAAGGGAAGCGAAAGGAAAAGAGGAGTGCAAGCTCCAAGAAGAAGAAGGAGGCTCTCAAGTTAAAAAGCTTGATGTACGACAGTGCCGAGATCACCTGCCGTGAGTGTCCAATAGACAGATGCCCATTCATCGAGAGATCGGAGTCTAACAATATGGGAAGACACTACCGCACTTACCATCCCTTCTCATATGGTAAAAACCTATTTGCAAGAACTGTTTATATAACAGAGCCAACCTTGGAGACAAGACAGCAGCAATGGAAGGAATATGCAAGGGAACATCCACCACTGGACAGAGCTACTCGACAAAGAATCATTGAAAAGATTCAGTTGCAAGATCGTAAACAGAACAAGATTGTGGAGATCTCGGATAATGATTTTGATGACGATTCGGACTCTGAGGAATCAGAGGATGAATCGGATTCTTCAGACTCAGAAATCTCTACATCATCTGAGGAAGATTAAGAAAGGTCTAGGACTCATAATGTTTCGAACTTCAGTTTACCTATTACTTTTCATTTTTCATTTCTATTTTCTTATTTTCTTATTTCATTCAATAGTATTTTCGTTACAGTCACTAACAGAACCTTCCTCATTCCCAACCCAACGCAATACCAAACAAATGACGCACTAACGTCACCACAGTCAAGTCACGTTAAAAGAAGTCGCTCCAGTCACTTCAATTAAGTCAAATCAAAACTAACCAGTCAATTCAAGTAAAAAATGGTCACTACTTACCGAATTTGAAACACTTGATCTCAATAACTAACAACCCCGAAGTTCAAATATCAATATCTAAAAGAATATTTTCATACTAATTATGATTCAATTAATAAAAGTTTTCATGTTTAACTAATAAAAGGTCATTAAAACCAAAAAACAGATCACATGTGTTGTTGTTTATTTGTCATTGCCTAGAAGAAGGTACAATGGCCGGTCAACATAGAGGGAGCCACATTCACTGTGGGAACCAAACAAACCGCGAAAGAGCAAAGAGAAGAAGAAAGTTTAGTTCGCCATTTTGTGCTCTACCATCATCATCATTAGAACAAATATTACCATTTGTCACCTCATTTAGAAAATTCCAAATTACTTGTTATTATTTTAAATCAGTTATTATTTTTCAATTATTGTTATCACCTGTTGCCATCGCCATCACACACATCATCACCATCATAACAAAAACAATCATCATTCAGTGTTCCTGATTTTACTCAGTTTTTTTTAAACACAAAGTGAATATCACCATAACTCATCGCCAAGTATCTAAATACAAGGAAGTGTAATCATGACCGAAAGAAAGAACAGGTTCTTTGAAGAACAGGATGGCCTATTCGACGATGTGGGCGACAAGAAAGATTTCTTTGATATTTATCCGGATGATGAAGATTTCCAGATGGATGAAGAATCTGACCAGATAGTAAAGAACATTAATTTGTTACAAGAAGAGACCAATCAAAGACCATCCACAACAGACAAAGTTGCAACACCAACAAAGCCGTCAACGTCAAGAAAAGATGAACACGAGCAAGGACCGTCAGGTACCGTCAAAAAAGTACCGGACGTCAGTCACGTCAGTCTAAACGAGTCAAGTCACAGCGAAATAGTCCGCAAGGTGCTGATCAAGGAATTACTATGCAGAACCAAAGTGGCTAGTCAATCCATCAACTATCTGGCTACATACGCAATGAATCCCATGCTTTCAAAAATCCATAACGAGAAATGGTCAAAAATGGAAAGAGAGGAACAGATAAAATTCCTAAGCAATCACTTTGAGGCACACATAATTAAGTGGTTGGTTTTCCTCGCCAAACACGAACATGTTTGGCAAAGTAAAGCTGCCTATGCGGAAATTCAGGCAGAAGATCTACGAACAGATCTACTAGTCCTGGACAACAAAATTAATGAAGAAAAAGAGAAATATTACAAGAAAATAAACGATTTGGTCTCAGAGGGTAAAGAAAAAGATAAACAGATAGAAATACTCAAGGCTATCATAGGTGAAATACAGTCGGAAAAAGAGGCCAACATGCAGACCTCAAGCGCAGTCAAACAAGAAACGTCAGTAAAGTCAAGTCGAGTCAATACAACACCTAAAAAGTCAGATAAAGATGAGAAAGACGTTGAACCTGTCGCAGGCACTTCAACTGGGTCAGGTCACGTCACGTCAGACAAAAAGGAAGAGAAGACAATTGAAGAGATAGAAAGAGAAATAATAAACAAGAAAGCAGCCCAGATAAGGAAGCGAAGACGAGCATCTGCTATGGCACATAATGAGGAAATTATGAAAAGACTCGAGCTGGTCAAGGCGAAGAAATGCCCAGTAGAGGGCTGCCTTAGAATTGGCCCTGCAGAAACCACGGATATGAATTATCATATCAGAAATTATCACCCAAGAATCCCACCACCACTACCACAAGTGGCAGTAGTCTACATTCACAAGGAAGAGATGCTAAAGCAGATGGAAGAGTGGACCAAGTACACGAAAGAGAATCCACCACTACCAAAGGAACAAAGGGCCCGTCTTCAAGAGCAGGCAATTGCAGACAAAAAAGCTGAGGGAAGGCGAAGAGCCTTAGAACTCATGAGCTCACAATCGAATTCAAGTCAAGATTCCTAGATACCCTCACATCAAGTCAAGTCACATGCGTCAGTCAAGTCAAGTCAACTGACAAATATAAAGGGTAATCAATTCATAAAAGGAATCCAATAACATTAGAATTATTAATCACAATTCATTTAAAAGATTTTATTCACTTTCAGTTTTAATAATCAATTCGAATTCATTTTCATTATCAATTTAACACAGATATCAAATATCTCATTCCTTTAATCAAAATACTAATTCAAATTCCAATCAAATCCATTTATTCTATAACAAATTAAAACTGTTAACACTTCAAATTTTATCGTAACGATTACATTAGGTGCTAACACGCCCTGAAGAAATCGCACAACTCTTTAATAAATAAAAATTCAATAACAAACCAAAATCATCCGTAACATTATTCACACCATCTTAGTCACGTCAAGACAGTAACGTCACGTCAAGACAAGACACAAAACCCTCATTCTAAGAATCACACCAACTTTTTTATTCTTATTTTTATATTTATTTTTATACTCATTTTCTTATTGTAAACTTGAGGTGACTATGATGACGGGTCAGACACTGTTCGCCGTCACTCGGGTCACGTCAAGTCATTTGTTAACAAACACATTTTAAATTTTTAACTAATACTTATATCAAAAATGTAAAGTCTAAAGACTATCAAACCTTTTTATCATGTAATGTCACATCAGACAAAATACGTCATGTAAGTCACTTCACGTCAAACACGTAAATGTACGTCAAACCTGGTCAGTAGTACCGGGACACTTCAATTCAAGTCAACTAAATAAAGGTCTTTCAAATTTCAAAAAAAAAAAAAAAAAAAAAAAAAAAAAAAACCTAACCTAACCTAACCTAACCTAACCCACTTGTCGTCTAGCTTTTGATGAGAACGGTTGAATTTTCAATAGCTCCCCGACCACCCTTCGAAGTACCCCCCTACCTTACTTTAAAGTACCCCTCACCCTCACTAAGTAGTACTCCTATTTCTTGATTTTCCCATAGAATTTACATTGTGTGATCAAAAAGTAGCTGTACTTTCATCAAAAACATCAAAAATCAGCAAAAACTCATCATTCACACCACTCATCCCATCTTCACTCAAAGTACCCCCACTTCCTCACTCAAGATACTCAATCGAACTAATTTCGCTCCTTTGAGCTCCCTAAAATACTGGAAGGCCACCTGGTGGCAAAAATCCTGTGCCTCTATTGGTGTTGCTAAAGGCAACCGCCAGTAGCCCTAGGCAACGATGCCGCCCCAAAAAGAAGCGAGTATTCCCTCTAGCGGGAGATCGACTAGAGCAACTCTTATACGCCAACCCCCACAATCTACGAGTTCGGGTCTAAAACCCCCCCACCTACAAAGTACAACCTCAAATATAGGAAGTATTATCAGAGGCAGTATACCCAACGGTCTAACAAGTGATCCAAACAACAAACAGCGTAACGAAGTCCCCCCCCCCCCCGCAAAACAGCTTTGGAGACAATGATGAATACCAAGAGGCATACTCTGACATCGAGGGAGATAGTAATGCGGAATCCAAGGAAGGTGAACAAGAAGACTTACTATCTGACGCAGATAAGACAATCCTTGCCAATAAAATGGTCAGCGACCTACTTGGCAGCACACCACCAGGAAGTACCCCGTCGCCAAAACCAAGATCCCCCCGAATGGGAACGATCATCGAGGAAGTACCCCCCTCCTGGAACATTAGAATAGAACAATGGATGAGGTCAGTTAACGCGCTTGTCAATAAAATCATGGTAAAAGATCAAGCCATTCGGGCGGAGATAAATGCTGTTGTCAGCTTCCCAAAAATTAGAAAGGCAACGATTGAAAATGACCTGTCGGTATTAACTGCTATGGTAAAACAAGCCAGAGCTTTACAAGAGGATGCCACCCACGAAATGCTACGAATATTTTCACAAAGTACCCCTACTTGCAACCACTTCCCCTCAAAGGAGCCCCCCTATGAAGAACAGGCGGGTCAAAGTAGGCAAAGACACCCCAATGCAGATCAAAGACCAAAGAGGAACCCACCAAGAGACGAAGCTCCCTCATACGCTCAAGTCGCTCGAAGACAAAACAATCAAGGAGCACCACCACGCTCATCTAGGCAAGATATGAGACAGCAGGTTCCCCCAACTGAGAAAACACTCACTATAATACGAAGTACCCCTGTTGGAGAAGAACAAGAAGACATAAGAAAGGCAGTCATGCGAAACATTGACCTGAAAAGCATGAGAGCAGGAGTTGAACGTATGCAAATAACTGGTAGAAATAAGGTTCGATTAATTTGCCCAACAATCGAGGACAAGAAAAAGATTGAGCAAGGTGTTAAATCTTCCCAAAATCAGGAACTCAGGGTAGTTGATACCCGTATACAGGACCCCTTCTTGATAGTCAAAGGATGCAACAAAATAATGGAAGATCAGGACTTCATAGATGCCCTAATTGACCAGAATGAAACTGTGTTCAACAAGTTCAAACGCGAGGACCTACAAAAAAGATTACAATTTTTCAAATCTGAACAAAACATTCGGAACCCAAATGCTAAGAATGTGATAGTCAAAACAGACATTGAACTCCTAAAACTACTCTGCAAGGAAGAGCGCTTGAAAGTGGGGTATCAATACCTGAGAGTTCTGCCACACGCGGTACCAAAACGATGTTATGCCTGTTATGGCTTTGGACACAATGCGGCAAGTTGTTATACGTTAAACAACGAGAATACCGGAAAAACAAACGAAGACACCTCTCATATACCTAATCAAGAAAACGGAAGGAAAATAATGTGTAACACATGTTCAGGCAACCATTACAACAGAGACTGCCCAAACAAAGACGACAAAAGTAAATATGTTTGTCTAAACTGCAAAAAGCACCCTCGCTACAAAGATACTGACGAAGGAAAAGGCCATGGTAGCCTCTCTAGAAAGTGCCCGATCTACAGAGCTATATACTCATTCGCACTCAAGCAGGTATACCAACTAGCATACGATCATGGCTCCTAGTCTCAAAATTATGCAAGAAAACGTAGGAGGTAATATTGCTGAGATGAACATCATCATCGAAAATGCAATAGAAGAACAAGCAGGGATACTTCTATTACAAGAGACCCCATGCTACAAAGGAAGGATAAAAGGCATACCTTATAGAATCAAACAATACACCACACATCTGAGAACAAGTACTGAAATACACACCAAAGAAACAGCCATTGTAGTTATCGACCAAAATCTAATCTGTAGACAAGTTCTAATAAATGACAGATACTTGGTAGGAGTGATAACAAAAACAAATTTTGGAGATATCACCCTCATTTCAGCGTACCTGCCACCTGACAACAGAAGAGAAATTGTCCTGTCTAACCTGCAGAACATCATTAACGACAAGCAACCCAAAATCATAGCAGGCGATCTGAATGCAAGATCGATTATATGGGGAGATCGTAAAACAAACAAAAGAGGGAGGACTCTTCAAAGCCTCATAGAATCAAACGATTTGGAGATTCACAATGAAGGAGAAAATGCAACCTTCCAGGCTGTGAGGAAAACGATCAAACACACATCAGTTGTAGATCTAACGCTCTCACAGAACCTGAACTCTATAACCATAGAAGACTGGAAAGTAAGAGCCGATCTACCCTCCCTATCGGACCACTTTCCGATAACATACAGAGTAAACGTAATAACTGCAACCGATAGTACGGGTACTACGAAGAGATACAATACAAGCCCACAATACATGGAAAGGTTAGCTGAGCGCATTCAGAACGAAGACTGGACTCATATAGAGACATGCTACGGAGCAGAAGAAGCAACTGAACTTCTACAAACTGCGATCACTCGCGCTTGCAAAGAAACCCTCCCACCTTGGAAGCCAAGGAAACTTCAAAGTAGCGAGAATACCCCTGAAATCACCCAACTAAAACGACGTATTAATGCCCTACGACGTTCAATGTCCAACTCAAGACCGATGCATACAACAATGTTGCTGATGAAACTAAGGGAACTCAGAGAAGAGTTAAAAGAGAAAATCAAACAGACGAAAATAAATAGATGGGAAAATTACTGCAAAAACCTTACAGTAGCAGACACATGGAACGTCAATAAACTCCTGATGTACCTCCCCTCACCAGACCCGTCCTTAATAAAGGATGAACAAGGTAGACTTCTCAACCCAACAGAATCCATAGCATCCCTCATACGCAAAAACTTTCCTGAAGATAATACAAATCACACGCCAAAACATATAGAAGTCCTAGAAGAATTAAAAGTACCCTACCTAGCAGCATCAGACCCTGCCTTCACCCTTCAAGAAATGAACTGTATCTTTGCAAGTATCGACTCTAAGAAAGCCCCTGGCCTCGATGGATTTAATTCCTCAATATGTGAAACCATTAGATCGATAAAAGGCCCAATACTCCTGTCTGTATACAATAAATGTTACAGACAAGGAAAATTCCCAAAACTGTGGAAAAAAGCAGTCATAAAATTTATACCAAAACCTGGAAAATCTGATTATACAAATGTCAATGCCTACAGACCAATTGGCCTGCTACCACTACTAAGTAAGGGTCTTGAAAAGCTATTATACAACCGGCTTATCTGGTACCTCCTCAGGTACGACCTTCTTGATGGAAAACAATACGGATTCTTACCGTGCAAATCAACGGAGCTTGCTGTTTACAATCTAAAATCGAACATTGAAAACCTAAAAAAGATCCATAAATATACCTTGCTCATATCCTTGGATATACAAGGTGCATTTGATAATGCCTGGTGGCCGAACATTAAAAAACGATTAAGAGAACTCAAAGTCCCCCTCAACACATACAACCTTCTGGATGACTACCTGCGAGATAGGTGTGTAGAAGGGCGACACCTTGGTAGTAGTCATACGTTAAACAACGAAAGAGGCTGTATACAAGGCTCTGTACTAGGACCATTAATGTGGCTAATACTCATAGACCCCCTACTAAGGAAGCTAGGTACCATGCAAAACTGTACAGTCCAAGCCTATGCAGATGACATAGCCATCCTAGTCTACGGCAACGACAAAGAAACAGTTGAAGTAAACGCAAATAGCATACTTAAAGTATCCCTCCTATGGGCACAAGACAATAAAATGGTCTTCTCTCCATCGAAGACAGAATTTATGCAATGTGGAGCAAAAGCCCTACAAGATTGGCAACTGCTATTAGATGGAAATGTCATAACGCACTCAGCGGAAATAAAAATACTAGGAGTTATTTTTGATAGAAAGCTTAACTTCAACACACACTTCCAAGACAGGATATGTAAAGCCTACGGCTATATCAACAAAATCACACGATTTTTCAAACGGGTTCATGGTCTTCAGGAATTAATTCCACAGTAAGTACTGACGGTTCGTGCTTATACCAACGATTACGTATGCAATAAGCACCTGGGGAGAGAAGCAAGCCTTCACAGTAAAAAGCCAGAAGAAACTGAGGTCATTACAAAGAAATCTTATTATCAAAGCAGCAGGCCTTTTCCATACCACCCCATATGACTACACATGGGCACTTGCTAGTGTAGATCCGATAAGCATATCACTAGCTCAAAGATACAAAATGCAACTCAAATCCCTAACGCGTGAACACTTCAACCTACTCCCCAACGACAGGGAGTACGAAGAAAAGGATCCCATGAATCTATCAGTACACCCCTATGAACTAGCAGCAATAACCATCAACTTAAACAGTGAAGGTCTAAAACCAACAAGATTCAATATCTACACAGATGGAAGCAGAATGGAATGCAAAACAGGTGCTGCCTATGCCATCTTCGAAGGAGAGACACTTTATAAAACCAAGAAACTAAAACTAGAAAGCTACAACACCGTCTACCAAGCAGAGCTACTAGCTATAAAAGAAAGTCTGGAGGAAGTAAAGAAGAATAAAACGATAATGCACTCAACTGAACTGAATATCTGGTCAGACTCTCAAGCAGCCATACTTTCGATAATTAAGCCCAGATCAAAGAATAAATTGGCAAATAGTATCCAAGAAGACATAATCAAATTAAACCAAAGCATAAAAATTAATATTAATTGGATCAAAGGCCACTCAGATAACACCGGCAACGAGTACGCAGACCTCCTTGCAAAACAATCTCTCTCCTTGAAAAAAACGCCTGACTACTCTAAAGTACCCCACAGCCATATAAAAGGACTCATTCGACAAGGTCTCGAACAATCAATAAACGAATCATATGAGCTCAACAATAACGAAACAATATTGAAATGGTTTCCAACCCTGAAAGATCTAAGGAATTGCATAGAGCCTGATAAAGGACTCATGCTCTCAAGTCTCTCACCATTCATCACAGGTCATGGCTACTTTAAAGCCCACCTCGATAGAATATACAAAACAAATGACCCCCACTGTGACATATGTGACAGTGACAACCAAACGGCCGAACACATATTATGGGACTGCCAATTCTTTACACTAAATAGAAGAAACATCATAAATCAAATAGAAGGGGCACTTCAAAGTTCAATCAATACACCGCATAAGGAAAAAGAATTACTACACGCATGTAAAGATGAAGAAGTACGCAGGAGAATAACTCAGGAAATTGCGAAAATTTACAACTATGTAAAAATAAGGAATAACAAGTACCGACACTACAACTCCAACAACTAAATAGTGCTCATAATAGACGTCAGTAAGCAACTTTAACACTAAAACACCAAACTCTGCAATAAATAATAATAGATGGCGCGAGTATCACAACGCCTGCTCAGTTAAGACGAAGACAAGCTCTGAAGGCAGTCAACTTCAAACTCTCGGACAGTCAACGACTACATTTTAATCATTAATCCAACGAATTCAATTTAAAGTACCCCTCCTTAAACCCCCATAACTTGAGTGTTAACTTTTAAAGTACCCCCTCTTTGTGTGATGAAGAAAGTAACCTTTGGTGAACTTATGGATGAACTAAATAGACCCCCCAAGTCTAAAAGTGCCTTGGAAACTTCAAAAAAGAACCCTAACTCTAAAGTGGATAAAACATTCGTGACCGCAACGGAGGTAGTATCCCTGCTAGCAGAAAAGGATGCCCAGATAGCCGAATTAACTAAACGCCTTGAGAGAGCCAAAAAGACCCCTCCTACAATAACGAAAGCAGTTAAAAGAAAGAAACAAAGGATCTCATCAGGAAGTGATACAAGTGGAACACTACAAAGTGCAGAATCAGACCCTACAGTTGAATATGTAGAAGAGCTCGTGGAGCAGCCGGTCATTACAAGGAAGAAACACAAGAGAAAGAGATATACCTCAAACAAGAACATAAGTTCTAAAACAGAATCCAAAGTGAGAGAGTCTACTCTGGACAAAAGCCGTCGCTTGTACCCACTTAAGGGTACCCCACTACCAAGGACTGAACTCAAGAAGATACCCCAAGGTAAAGAAAAACCTGCATGTAGCCCCTCGACTAGCAATCGAATTGGTCAGTTGGAACTACGCATGCAACAGGAGCAAACAATAGATGCCAAACAGTTGAGAGTTATATTAACCCCACTAAAAATCCCACGCCTGAAAAGTACGCTAATTGAAAGTATCCCTAGCATCCCCAGTACATCAACTGGTTCAACAACTCACAGTACTCCAAGTACCCCTACTAGCAACCCAAGAAAACCTACGAGCTCCCCAAACCCAAAGAAATCTATGCTTCTTAAGTATACACAAAGTGAAAAAGAAAGCGCAGCAAAGGAAAAATTCAACCCTACTACAGAGGAGGTGGTTAAAGATCTTATGGCTGAAATGATAGACACTATCATTGCTGAAGAAGGTAAAAGAGCAGGGGACACTACCAAGTCAGAACAAGGAAGTCAACAAAGTATCCCTACTCTGGTACCACTATGTAACAATGCCCTGCAAGCAGATACCCCAGAAAATGTACCAAATCTACAACAAACACTGCTAAACCCTGCAGCTTTTGTTGACATCTGTGAACAAAAAATGACAGAACAAGACTACGAAGTACCCCTACCAGAACAAGGCGATTCGAAGGAGGATGACCCCCTTACATCAATCAACCCAACAATAATGGAATTATTGAAAGACCCAGTGCTTGACGCCATCATCTCAGATATGCTGGATCACGTTGACGCTAATGTGGAAGACACCCTCCTACAAGGACCCCCAATAGAAACACTTACCTCAGAAGAACTTACCGAAAAAGACCCTGTAGATAAGCATGAAAGACCTGGAAAAGGTAAAGGTAAAATCTGGGAACACATACTACGTGACAGAGAAATGGCTATGGGATATGATGCAGACGACAACGAGTCAGACAGCAGCCACTCTGAATCTGAAAGTGAGGTATCTAGCAAGTCTCCATCATATGAGAAGATCCCTACTGTGGATGCAGAAACACAAACAGAAGAAGCAGAGATGCAAAACTACTGGCTAAAGATAATACAGGACCTGAAACGGGAGAATGACAAGCTCCAAGAATGGAAAAGGCAACATGATAGCTGCAATCCCAATGAACAAAGCAGGAAGAAACTTAAAAGTACCGGTCCTACAAGACCTCCTATCGAGGTAAAACGTGAATCAAAATCAACAGCAAGTACCTCACTCGAAAAGCCCAGTGAAGCTGAAAGCAGACGAAGGAAAAGTACATCCACTAGCAAGCCTGACAAGCCTAAAGCTTCCACCTCTCGAGATATGACGGATGAAGATGAGGTCTTCGAAGTACCTATGATACAAATCGAAGGATGGGGTAGTGTGACAGAAGAGCAGTTTGCAAAGATCCCCAAGAACTTCGAAACTGGCTTTGTCACCCTGAATGGAATCAAAACAAAGATCTTCCTACAAGCATTCTGGGGCAACTTCACAGCCTTTGCCAAGTCAAAGACCCCGTCTGGCCATAAGCGAGTTAGAGTATGTCTAAAGGAAGGATGCGAATGGATAAACGAGGATGGACATAATGCAAGCGCCCACTACGCACAATATCATAAGCCCCTACAATCTACCTTTGAAACCTGCCCATGGGTACTAGTAAAAGATGACTACTTTAAAGACAGGTCAGAGCGATGGAAAAAGCAATACTCCCAGAAGAGAAGCAAAAAGATGAAAGAAACACTGAAAATAAAAATGGAAAAAACGTTTGAAGACGAGGAGGAATCCTAGAAAGTACCCTCCATTTCAAGAAAAATGAAAGCCTTAAAAATGTAAAGTAAGATCCCTTGTTTGATAAAAACATGCTACTTTATAGATACCCACTACCGTCAGAATTAGAATGCATATATTGCTACCAATGTATACCTATTTGATTGATACTATTATAACATATACTAACAAGTACCCCCGTATAACCTTATAATAAAACAAATAAAACAAATAAAATAAACTTTGAACCTCAACCCAACTTCCAAGTGTCCCTCCTGAAGTCATACACAATGATATCGATTCAAAAGAACAGTAAGTAAAGGTACCCAACCCGGACCACAAGATGGCACCAAGAGCAGTACACAACACATGCGCATATCTTAGTCAAAAGCGAAACCATAAAGAAAAGTAATCACTTCTCTGCCAAATCTCAACCAGTGCACATCAACATTATACTCAACAACCTGAATCCCTAATAGCCCCCCTAGAAAGTACCCCTGAATTTTAATTCCTGAAAAAATTATTTAAACGAGTTAATTATAACCAACCCAACTTTTAAGTGCCTGTTAAATTATCTTTTAAACCACAATGGAACCCAATAAGAACTCTGCCAATGATCCCAAGTCGAGTACTAGCCCAACAGCAACAACTTCGCAACGTAAACGTAAACCCACCGACATAGACAGCAAATTTGAGACAGTCTACACCCTACTTTGTAGTATCCATCGTGATATCAAGAAAAGTAAAGATGAAGCCGAGAAGACCTCATCCGAACCTGATACCAACTTAACAGAGACTAAACCATTGGCTGAGTACATGCAATGCACAGAAGGTAAATGTGGCTTCATAACAGCGCAAAAGATAGTTATGTCAAAGCACATTCTACTTTATCATGATGTGAAAGTACCGGACCTAGAAAGTGCTACCTTTCTGAAAAAGGCGATAATGGATACTGAGACTTATGAAAGACTCCTGGAATATTGGATAGACGAGCAGAAAGGCCTGAGAGAGAAGCCTACCCTGAAAAGAATCCCGAGTAAATTTATCAGCAAGATTAAAAAGGTGGAAGCTGAACAGAAGTCGACTACAAAGTTGGATCCTTCAACCTGAATCAACACTGTCTGAGAATCATATCATTGTCTATGCCCCTCATACAAAGTATCCCCTCAAAAATTTCATTCCAAACCAAAAACCCTATTCCCTCAGAAACTTTATTTCCTACCAAAGGGCTCCTTTTAACCAAATCCAATTATACGACCTAGAAAACTTTTAAACCTCAGAATTGTGATGAGAATGAATTTGCGAATTTACCAATTAAATGTAATACAATTAAAACCTCCAACCCAAAAATCTAATAAACCAAATTTATCCCAAACAATACGTACAATGAAGTTAACCATCTTTTAAGTACCCCTCTACATATGTCTCGAAAATTCAAAAAGCATGTTTTTATCATACGGTGGTCCTAACTATGCACATATTATGTTTGTATCCAACTTCAAATGAAATGTATGCTGACTTAAAGTTACAAAACCAAAGTGTTTCACTTCGAAACATCGTAACTCACATACCAACTTGAAAGCACCCCACATTACTAAGTACCCCATACGACATATCCCGAATTAGTAAACAACTCCCAATTTAAGTCATATCATTTGTACATAGTTAAAGGCACCCGAAAACAATACCAATACAATGCTAACAAAGCAAACAATGTAAATCTGTTTATAAAACACCCACTATGTAGACCTCTTAATATGTGACAAATAAGTCAACACCCAATGTAAACCAAATCATTACTTGGTATCTGTGAATGAAACATGATAAAGCACCCACATGGACAAAGACCCCCCCTACAAAACCTGAACCCAAACTTCCCCGAACCTAACCCAGCCCAAATACCCCGTACCCTACACCCCATGTACCGCACCCCGTACCCTATACAATTATTTT
>NW_015449943.1:2077504-2122099 GCF_000239435.1 Tetranychus urticae | reverse complement strand
ACGGTTTAAGATACCAAATCGTAGTAAGCATCAACCAATCTGAAAATTTTTGCACTCTTGGAAAATGACCTCCAAATATCAATTAGAGGTCAAATAACGCAATGACCTTGAATCACCTTGACCTTGAAATATGACAATTGAGTATCGGCCAAATTTCCATGAACAAAATATCACACCTCAAGTTCACTCAGGAGCAAAGATATAGCCAATTTACAACGGTAAAATTAGCTGAAATGCCCTGTATTTGACTTTGATTTGACTTTTGATTTGACTTTGATTTGACTTTGATTTGACTTTTATTTAACTTTGAGCTGACTTTGAATTGACTTTAGTTTGACTTTGATTTGATTTTTGTTTTGTTTATCAATCAGCTTAGATAATGGAAGAAAATATTCGATGTGTTTCTTGTTGCCGTTCAATCACCAATATTAGTAAATCACTTTCTAGAAAAAGAAATAAAAGGTCAACATTTGTTTTTAAGATCAATTCAGATATTATGATTTGGTTTTTTCTAGCGAATAGAGAATCGATTTGTCAAAAAAATAATACTAGATTTCTTCCCAACTTGAGAGTAGAATTAGATTCACCTATTTGTTTACAATGTCGGCGCCAGTTCGATAATAGTTTAAGATATTCTAGTAGAGAGATAGTATCTGAAAATCAAGTAGATGAGACAATAAATCAACCAGGACCTTCAGGGCTTCAATCTTTTAATATGTCAGAATTAGAACAAAGCTTGAGTGAATTTTCAGATATACCTGAAACTCCTGACTCTACTGCTCCACCTCATAAAAGGTTTAATTTTGATAGATTTGTACCTAATCCTGTAGCTACAACCCTTATAGAAAGAGTACCAACTAGCTCTGAAGGTAGTGATGA
This sequence comes from Tetranychus urticae, assembly GCF_000239435.1. Next base: position 2,121,220 of record NW_015449943.1, on the reverse strand, counting down.
AGAAGTTAGCGACAGACTTGAGCCTCATATTGCAAATTCTAGTCCCTATCCTGATTCTGATCCTGATTCTGATATTGATTCTGATTCTAATTCTAGTTCTGATTCTGATTCTGGTATTTTTTATTTGAGTTCTAATGATGATGAGGCTTCTGATCCTGATTACGTTCCAGTTTCTGTAAATACAAGATCAAATGCAATAACTAGATTGAGAGCTAGCAGGTCATCCCATAGTTGTTGTGTCTTTAACTGTTCTAATCCAGATAGGCTATCAGTCATACCCGATAAGCATAGGTATCAAGTTTTAGACAAATTGAATATTTACATTCCTAAAGGAGCTAGATGTTGTCATTCCCATAGGTCTTTCAGGTTAGAAGAATGGCAAACCTTGGAGCCGTTTAGAGATATACATTCAGAAGAGTTCTATGAGATTTTTGATTTTTACAGAAACTCAGGAGATCGTAATACTTCTAACTTTTTACCGCCACCACTTCCTGAGAATGATAGTGATTATAGATTTTGGACAGGTATAAGCGTAGCGAATTTTCTCGATCTATTGAGCTATATTATGACCGATACATCTAATAGAGAACTATTAGCAAGCAAATTGCTTTCGTTTTTAACTCAAATTAGACAAAACTTTACAGATGCTGTTATCGCGAAATTATATGCTCAACTGAACCGTCAATTAGAAGATGGAATGGAGAAATTCGATCCGCTCTTCTCACTAAGTTTGTTCCATTTCATTTAGGTCTACGTGATAGTTTTAGCAGATCAGACGCTCAGCAACATATTACCCCCATAGCCAGAGCCCTTTTCTCTGAATCAAATGATTCTAATGAGTTGATTTCTATATGGGACTGTACATATATGAATCAACAAAAAAGTGGCAATATGGAATATCAAAAACGTAGCTTTTCGGAACAGAAAAAAAACAATTTATTCAAGCCAATGATTTGTGTTTTTCCTGACGGTTACATTTATGATATATTCAATCCCCATGCAGCAGTAGATAATTATGCTACAATTCTCGAATATATAGCTAGAAACGATGAAGGATTTACAGGTTTTTTCAATGCAGGAGATAAATTCATACTTGATAGGGGTTTCAGAGATAGTCCAGGGATACCTAGAGTCTAATGATTTCGATGTTTATATGCCAAAATCTAACCAAGAAAAATATAGAGGATTTAAACAACTTCCTTGGTTAGAAGCAAACCGATCTAGAGAGGTAACAAAATGCCGTTGGGCGATAGAATCGGTGAATGCACAATTTAAGCGCTATAAATATCTAGCGTCGAACTTGCCAAATAAAAGCGTAGGAAAAATTGTCGAAATCATAAGAATCTGTGGTGCTCTTATCAATCGCTATCAATCGAGATTAGTTTCTGATGTCCGAAATTCCGAGCAAATAATTGATAGACTTCTTTCAAGAAGATATAAGCCCAAACAAATTAGTAGATTTTATTGTCAGGTATAATTTGCGAAATACTGATAGGTTTTTTGAGCCATACAATCCCTGTTCTGACACTATTTTTCCAAGAATTATATCTGACGATGTGAATCTTTATGCATGCGGTAACTATGCCCTCAAATTCTTGCGAGCATATAAAGATCATACATCTAAATTACGACAAGCAGGACAGTCTATGTTAGATCCATTTAGATTTGTTTATTGCGCGAACTTAGATCATTTCGATTTAGATACATATAATATTGTAGGGAATGATTTAGTACTGTTTCGATGTGAAATCAGAGGTAGAATGTCGACAGGTAAAACACATAAAGTTTTTATTTTAGTCGACAGAGAAATAAGATCGTTGGACTCCCTGATAGAGCACCATTGCGACTGCAAATCAGGTCAAAGAACCACTTCGTGCTGTTTGCACGTTGCAGCTGCCATTTGGCTTTTTGGTGGCGGAATGCAAGACTTGCATAGAGGTCCTGCCGCTCATCTGGATACATTTGCAAGGCGAACGAAAGACCGAGTATAGTGTAAGTAATAGGTAAGTAAAAAGTAGTTGTGTGCCAGCCGGGCTTCGGCCAACGGCAAGCTTAGCTAAGCCTCAACTCCAGAACAATGTTCTTAAGAACATTGTTCTGTCGTCAGCTAAAATACCCGACCTCCGCGTGGGGCTGACTGGTTGACACTAACAGGGTATAAAAAGAGGCTAAGCAATTATTCAATATGTAATAGTTAGATATTGTTATTTTATTAACAAGTAAAATATCGAATAGTGTATTTGAAATTCGATATCGTGCATTTGAAACCTAATTTTTGACCTTTAATTTTAGTTTGTAGGGTGCTGAACTATATTTTTTAGGTCTGAGTAGGTCTGCATGTGGTCCAAAATCAACGCCACGGCTTTGAATACATATTCAAATAGTGGAATATTGATGTATGGATGGCAAATGAAAAGCCGCACATTTGGAAAATTAGTTGTGACCTTTCATGATAGTTTTCAGGGTGCTGAACAATATGTACTAGGTCTGAGTTGGTCTTCATAGGGTAAAACAGACACGCCACGGCTTTGAATATTTATTTACATAGGATATAACTTTCAATGCAAAATATCTCAAAGAGCCGCAGGCATAGATGAACGTGCATACCATCATTGGAATCAGCATAAAAAGTTGTATCTGCAAAAGTAGGTCCAATATGGTCTTCACGGGGTCCCAAGGGATTTGCTAAATAACTCCCCAGGGAATGCGAATTTCGATCTGATTTTTAGAAAGACATATTCTACTCATCATATGCTTTCGATTGGTATATGGTTCGACCCATTCTGAATACGGGCCGAAAATCGCACATTTTGGCTGTCCTCCTTTTGATTGATGAAAGCCTAACCTCATCTCCAGGAAGACTACGTACTGCTGCAAGTATTTGCTCAAGCATACTTACTGACACTGTAGATGATGACTTGGAGAAAATGCTATCAGCGGCTCAGAGTGTGGAGGCACCGACAGACCAGTCAACACCTATACCAACGCCCATACCGACAACGGTTGTAGACACACTGAACTATCTACAAAGGATGCAGAATGTCTCACAAAGAAAAATTTCAACAGATGGAGACACTGACTCGGAAGAAGAAGCTATATAAAGGAGAACAAAATAATAGGTCAAGACATAACCTTCTCTCCCTTCACCGACAACACTTCTCTCATTGTCTAAATTTTCAGGCGTTTATAATTTTACTTATTAAAATTCTTTATCCCTTTGATTGTGAATTTATAATTGTTGTGATTGTAATATTACCCAAAACTGTTAACCGCCTACCGCCATTGAAACTATATCACAAAAGTTTATCTACCTGTCAACAGCCTACCACTATGTCTCTCGCTGAACAACTTCAACAAGCAATTACAGATCTACAATCTGTCAGCAACAAGATTCAGGAAGAGTTTGCTAATGTGAACGACCGACTGACCACATGTGAGAGAATCTTGCATGCCTTGAACAAAGCAAACCAAGTTCCAGTAGAAATACCTTCAGAAATTCCAACCGACCAGCCGCCTAACCAACAGTCAGAACAAGATCAAGCCGACAAGAAGAAAAAATTTACATGGAGAGGAGACAAATCGGAGAGCCCAGGCAAAAAAAAGAAGAAGGTAAAGGCATACTTTGTATGCCCCCTAGAAGGCTGCAACTTTGTGGAAAATTCGGAGGAAATGACACTCCATACGACAAGCTATCACAAAATGCTTGCATCTCAAGCAACAATGAGAACCATTACACTGACCCCGACGGAGAAACAACAACGACTGCAAAAGTGGGTCCAAAAAGAGACCGAAAGACAAAACCAACTAACCAAAGGAGCCACCGCCTGATGGATCAAGTGACCGACATACCGACGGGAAGCGAAACACTCTAGATATATACTTTTACTGATTTTCTTACTCTCCCTATTAAATTTCCAATTCAGGAACACCCGACATATGTATTCCCTTCCCCAATAAACATACAACACAATGTAACCCAACAACCGCCAAATATCACCCATTCATTTATGTAACTTGTATGTTTTTATAGAAATATTAATTCCCTCCTAACCGACAACAAACACCAATTTTAATAAAAAAATTCATAGCCTCCTGTAATACAAATTATACTATGTACTTTAAATAGCTACAACCCATGTTAACCGCGAAACCCAATCATTGTAATAAACTCGACCAGTAATAGGTTGAGGCATACTCTTCTATGAAATAAACAGTGGAGGCCCCCGACAGACGACAACTGAGCTGATGTAGCTCAGTCGGTAGTTCGGACGGTCGGTGCTGAAACAATTTTCCCGAAAAAAAACCTAACCTAACCTAACCTAACCTAACCAACCAACTGTAGCGCAAACGGTAACACGTTTGTTAAGCAGAAAAGTTTGCCAGGGTTCAAATCTTAACTGTGGCAAGTTCAATTCTGTCGTAAAAGTTTAACCGCCTGACCGACTGGAAACTTGGGGCTCTATTGAGTCAATCAGTTGGGTTTGTCCCATGTCCCATTGACTCATTTGATTATATTTGTGACCTTTCAACGTGTCAGGATTATCAGCAACGAAATCGCAAAACAAACAGAAATAATGCTGGTTGTGGTAAGTATCCTTATTTTCAGTTACATGAATTTCAGTTGCAGGAGTAGAAATGAAAACTCCAGCATCGTATTCTGGACAGTTATGTTCGAAAAGTTGTTCAACCGAATCACCATTAAATTTACAATAATTGCATGTAATATTCAAAAATTAAGTGTTCAAATTGAGAAAGAGAAATGGTCCAAATTATTCTCCTATTTCTTTATTCTGTCTATTCCCCTTTCTTATTTCTTATTCTCAACAATGGTCGAAGGGCAAAACTAACTCTTTGTTTGAATTAAAGGATTATTGAGGGGAGTTGAATTTATGACTCCAATGTGGTAACTTGAAAATGTCTGGAACTAGTGCTTCGTGAATTGGACGCAGTCCTTATTTAATCATTAGTTTAACTTAATTTTAGTTAACTTAAATGGAATTATTGTCCACCAAATGGTTATTATTAATAAATATTATTAAATGGCCTTAAAATATTACGTGCATTTAATTTTCTAATAAAAGATAAACGATTGAGTTAATTAGTAACCAATATTTTAATTTTGGAAAGAATAAAAAATTTTACAATCATTTATCATTTCAAAAATATTATTTCATTTTTGCAATTGTTTATTTTTCTTAGCAAAAAATTTTTCAGCCTGCGCTTTACTACGATATTTTTCATACAAATTATAATTTTTATGAAATGATGGTATTGTTATTGTTGGTAATTTCTAATTTTGAAATCTCATTAGCTTTTAGATTAAGTCTTTTAGCCCTATCACAATTTTTCCTTGACATTTTAACTCTAGTATTATACTATTTTTCCAAAATCACCGTCAACTCGACTCTTAATATCAGCTAACTTTTTTTCTTTCTAAGGGCAGCTTTTTGATTCCTAGTTAAAATATATCTGGTAACAGGCAAATCAAGTGGATTCAATAAAATATCAATTAGTCCCATCGGGAAACACCTAGGATCAAGCAGTTCTACATCAGAACTTAATGGTATCGACTTTACCTAGAACAATGAAAAATAAAAAAATACTTTTGAAATGATGATTCATAGTAAATTAAAAGTAATTGGAATCAAAATTTAAAAATCTTAATTTTTCATCCATTTTAGTAATGAGAGTGAATTATAGAGTTAATATATTAAGAATGAGAAAGACAATTGCACAACCAATTTCGATAGATGATAAAATAAGAAAAGTCAAAAACCAAGTTGTTGGATGTATACTTTTGAATAACCTGAATAATTCTCTAACTTAAACTTACTCAGAGAGTTTTTAAACCAAAACTTACTCTGAAAATAAGAAAAGTTGGAGAATGATGTTAACACTGTAATTGTAGCGATTTTATACTTTTCCTCGAAGGGAGATTAAAAATTACGATTACCTCTCACCTTTTCTCTCTTTGATCACTTTTACTAACTTTGTGAAAATAACTTATTAAGAATTTCTGTGGAAAAATATAAGTGATTATGAATAAATCAACAAATGAATTTGTATCCATACAATTGCAAGTCATTAAAATACATTCCATATGTTAATTCATGGAAAAATAATCAAATCACCAAATGAAACTTCTATTTATTTAGTTGACACTTCGTATAAAACGTTCAAGTTACTTGTTAAAATACATCATAAAATAATGCACTTTTATTATCGCCGTTTAATTTGAAATATTTGTGTTTTGAGAATGCATTCAAATTAATCACCCTCAACTTATTTAATTTAGATATTAAGTTGTTAATCTTCAACGAAAAAATGAAATCAAGAATGCACAGTGAAAACACTATTGAAATTCTAGTGATTATAACTTAATACATTGTTTTAAAATCTACGGCTTTTTTTCGTGAAAATTAAGTTAATTGCTTCAAAATTCATTGAAGCGTTGAGGAATTTGAGGTAAGTAAAAGTTTGAAAGAGTGAGCTCACTATGTGAGTGAGAAAAAAATTGTAGTAAAAACGAAAAAAATACTTTGAAAGTCTCTACTTCGATCTTTTTGTCAAGTTTTTTTCCCAAGTTTTATAAGCTCAATAATCAAGAGTGAAAAAATGGATATAAAACAAGAGGATTTTTATGTTGCATCATCTCCTCCTTCACAGTTACCCCTTCCACCCACTTTTCTGTGCACCCAACATTGTTGTCCTTCCGACCTCCATTCCTCACCTTATCAACCTCATCAACACCTACGGCAAGAGATAATTTGCTCTCCGAATTATTGAGTGATATTGCTCCTCAATCTGATGTGGTGCCAAACTCAACTGTGAGACGAGTTTCAACCGTTTCACGAGCTACTCAACGGAATTCACCAGTTCCCACTTGGAGTAAAAGCTTAATGAGTGTTCCATCAGCTCGCGGAAACATGCCAAACAACAATGTGCCATCAACCTCTGCATCAGGTAACTCAATAACAAAGTGTTGTCAATGTAATTGTTGTTCAGTTTGTTGCCCGGTTGCTCGTCATGAGCTTCGTCACCTGATAAATGCTCAACAAAATACATATATTGAAGCGAGGCCGGTATTTGCTCGAAAACCAAGCAGAATGTAAGTATTACATTTTAGCTATTATTTAACATATTTACAAGGGATTTAAAGGTTGAGGAATCTGTGCAAAAGTTCGGAAAATTTGAGCAAATTTGAGTTTAAGTAGCAAAAAGTTGATCAAGTTAATGCATTATGGTGTAAAAAGGTTCGAAAGAAGAATGAGTGATATGATGATAAAGAAGAAGAAATGATAAGTAGATTTGATTAGAAAGAGGATGAAAAATAATTATTGATGAAGGGAAGAGGTGAAAAGCCATTGTGCATTTCTGTTTTTATTTTTGATGAGAAAAGATGAGAAAAGATGAAGAAAGACAAGAAGACAAGAAAAATATTGAAGAATGGAAAGATGAGAAGAAGAGAAGAGAAGAGAAGAGAAGAGAAGAGAAGAGAAGAGAAGAGAAGAGAAGAGAAGAGAAGAGAAGAGAAGAGAAGAGAAGAGAAGAGAAGAGAAGAGAAGAGAAGAGAAGAGAAGAGAAGAGAAGAGAAGAGAAGAGAAGAGAAGAGAAGAGAAGAGAAGAGAAGAGAAGAGAGATGAGAAAAAAACGATTGAAATTCATTGGAATTGGCCTTTATTGAATTTCAATCGTTTTCACTTCCTGTCTTTCTTTTCCTCTTTCTTCTCTTTATCCAGCAGCGTTCTCTGGAACTGTGTGCTAGCACAAGTTGACCTTTTTCCTGGAAAGGTCAAGGTGTGCTAGCACAGTGTGCCAGAGTGGGCTGCTTATAGTCGACTCATTTTTTGCGCAAACTTTGCGGTTGCGCACATTTGCTTCTCAAAGTTGGAAATTAACATTGGCGTCTATGGGAAAATGAAATTTCATTTTTCATTACCGTGCTCATGGCATTTAGTTACAGCTCCAAGGCAGTTGACGATATTCAGATTTCGATCATGTGTATGAGTATTGTAAGCTCAGCTATAAGTGCTTTAACCTACAAATAATCAGCATCTGGTTTCAACATTTTAACAGCAACAAGACTGGTTTTTCCAGTTTCACTGAGGCCGATTGCTTGAGCTAGAACAACTCGACCAAAAGCGCCTTCACCAAGAGTTCGTTTTATTTTCAGTCGATCAGCTGGAAACTCCCATCATAAGACAACAAGTCAAACTGTTCATCTAAAGGTACATCAGGGTGTATGAATTGATTGACGAAGGACTCAGAAGGTCTGCAGTCAAGTATTTAGTGCGCTTTCGATGTCGGGCTAAAATCAAGGAAACTATAAAAATGCAAGTGTAACTCACAAGAACAGTAATGACGAATAAAATGATGACGACTTTAAGAGCATTAATCAAACTACCAACCACTTCCAGGAATATTTGCAGCCGAATCGTTCCTCCTTTGTTCGATATCCTACATTCATATTTACCTTTATCAGATATATTCAAGTTCTGGATAACTAAATGTGAACTGTCATCGACTGTATGAATATTTAGTCTATCGTTTTGCTCTATCACTTGCTCATCTTTTGACCATTCAATTGTAGGCTTAGGCTTTCCGATGGCGCCATAAAATAGCTCGAACATCGATGATTGGGCGAATTTGACTAAAGTTTTGTACATGTTTGAGCTCATTTTGGTGGAATCGCCCAGGTTATTGTAATCTTCTTGTTCTTAACAACATAAGATACTGAATCACTCAACTTCAAAGAAGAGTTTGTATCTTTTGTAGATGATTCGCTTTTTGCATCGACTTTCAATGTTGCATTACAATAGTAAGTTCCTGCTGAATACTTATCGATTTTCATCGTAGTCAATGTACTCACTAAATTTTCACCCTGATTGTTGAGATTGTGGATCATTACTTGAGATGTATTCGGCAATTTATGAGGCAATGTGAGGCAATTTATGACACATTTACTTTGGTACCAATCGAGTTTAGAATAATTCAGTGGCGAAGCTTCACACAAAAATAATAAATCATCTCCTACAATGTATTCAGTTGCATTGACTCTCAAGTGAATCTCTTCTGAATCAGAATTAGTTATGAAATACCTATCAGCGTGTTTGGATCCATGGCTATTGAAGGCTTCGCATCTATAGATACCGTCATGAGAGGCATTCTTTATGTTTAAAACCGATCGAAATTGATAAAAGTTTATGATTGACTCTTCGCCTCTTCTGGGTAAAAACCATTGATTAGTTTCCCAATCTGATTCATCATTCAAACGGTCATTGAATCCATTGGCTATTATGCGATTCGAGTTAGTCACTCGATTGCAAGATGTGCGTTTACAAGGAAAGATAGACCAAGAAATATTCAAAGGCTGATTGGCGATTGCATAGCAGTTAATGAATGCGAGCCTTTAGAGAAGAAGCGTTGTGATCCAATGATCTCAACATGGATTTGCTGTTCAGTTGATACTGATTTATTCATTAATGATTTGCTCGTGTTTTGTTTAGCAATGCTGAGTGTAGGTAAGGCCAGTGGCTTGGACTGATTGCTTCCGTTGCCAGTCTCTATCACCACCATCACCTTCTTCGAACCAGTCTGTTCAGAAACAGATTAACAACAAGAAGAATGAGAATTGAGAATTTCTCATATTGCAATGTACTAAAGTTCCAGGTTATCAATATTTAACTACATGAGTTTGGCCATATCAGATCATTCATTAAGAATTTTTTACTTTACAAGATTTTCAGTTAAATGACTAAAAATGGGAAATCATTCACATTATTGTGGTTAATACATTATGAATATAATACCATGTAATTGCTGTTCTCGTTAATAGTTAGTGCGTGATACCATAAGCGTATGAGTATTATTTTCATTTTCACGAGCTAATATTTGGCTAATTGATAGCTATGCGTTGAAAGTACATGTGTATGTGTTAGCCTGTTGTTTGAAAGCTTAGTCATCGCCATTCCAATCATGTAGAACTCGAAATTCTTATTTTGGAACTTAAACAATTTTTCACCTATTCATCCCTTTAATCAGTTTAATTATTATAAACCAGTAACAATGATTGTTTTGAATTATAAAGGCAAGTAGATATAATAGTTAACTGTAGGTTTTACAGCCTTTACATGCACAAAAGTCAGGTCCTGCACCACACCAACCATGAGGACTACAGCACTTGTGTGTTGGCGAATCTGGGTCACAGCCAGCCTCTTTTCCATTTATCTTAGGAGCTTTTGGTCCACAAGATCCTCCGAGACTAGCTCCATCTTCAAGCGTCCACCACATTTTCGGACCATACTTATAAGCCGGATTCTTTCTGAAATCTATGCAACCAGGGCATTTACAATGCTCAGCTGTACTTCCGCAGTAACCACCGTTCGAGCAACAATGAGAATTATCATCATCAGGGTTACAAGTTGGATAAATTCCTGAGATTTTTTCTATTTTTCTCCCACATCTGCCTCTTTTACCGTCAGGATCGTTAAGTAAATACCATGTAACCGGAACTGATGGTTTAATAGCACCTTCTAAAATTTTTCTTGGATCTTTTCCAAAATCTTTACAAGTCGGGCAATTGCAATAATCAGGGCCAGTTCCACAATAGCCAAACTTACCACAGCAACTGTAACCTGGATCATCAGGATCGCAGACTGGATAATAGCCTTTGTAAAGTGGAGCTGATTTACCACACAGCCCTGCTTTGTCTTCGCCATCTTCAGATGTCCACCATCTTTTTTCGTCGATTGGTGAGCAAATGAAGTCAAATTTGTTAGGATCAGTGTTTTTACAAAGAGGTGCTTTACTGACAATATCGAGCAAAGTAAGGTTGCGATCATCAAGATCGATTGCCCACACCATCAGACCACCAACATTCTTATGCACAGCATATTCAACTTTGTATTTTAGGGATTCCTGGTTCTCAAAGCCTAGAAAAATTTTTGTTGATGGGTTCCAAGCGTACGGTGTTTTAGATTTCTCATGGAATTTGACATTGTATCCATTTGATGTTGAATATTCAGATTCAATCTTATACCAAGGAACAAAATCCCCCTCAAATTTACCATTTACAGCCTTTGCAAGTCGCCACATACCGTCAGATCCATCAACTGGATCGCCAACATTTTTCCAGTATCTACCATAGAAAGGAACTCCCATATTAAGTTTGTGCGGTAGCTTAGTTTTACAGGTGTAATATTTAACGGTCCAGGCTGCATTAGTTTTTCCTGAGAATCGTGATGGCATACCAAAGTATAATGGCGCTGGTGGCCCAGTATATGCTCCCCATTTCGATGCCCAAGCTCCAAAGTAATCATAAGTCATGATGTTTACAAAATCAGCATATTTGAGTAAACCCGGGAGGTCAAAACCTGGATCCAATGTCCACTGACCTGCAGCACCTGCGAATGATATCAAATATTTGTCGTTTCTTTTCACCTCATCAGCAAGAGCATCTAATAAGCCACGTAATTCTTTCATGAGAATCACATAATTCATTTTATCAGCTGGCATTCCTTCATTAGCCCCACCTGTAACAGGATATTCCCAGTCTAAATCAACGCCATCAAAGCCCCATTCTGAAATAAGCTTAACAATAGATGTCATAAATGTATTTCTCATGGAACTTGAAGCAGCAATTTTACTGAAATATTGTGAATTTTCCCAGCCTCCAACTGCAAATAGTACTTTTACATGTGGATAAATTTTTCTCAAGCTCATCAAGTGCTCAAGACGTGATTTGGCTCTATCAAGCTCTTCATCGACGTCTTTGCTGTTTTTACGATCTGGAGAACCAATGAATACTCTTCCATCTGATGAAATCTCTAAAAATGCAAAAATAACATGAGTTAATCTTTGCATCATTATTCCAGTTATTGGTCTTTTCCCCCATGATGTGTAATAACCAATAATGCGCTTTCCACAGCTTTGCACTGCAACTTTTATTGAGCCATCCCCATTCTCTGCAACAATTCGACTTGTATCGGTATCTCTGTCTACGTCAATGCCTGAACCTGATGTTGCAAGTCCTATCAAAGACAAAGTTTCACTAAACTCGTCAGGATGACATCCACGATCTAATGGTGGTGACTCTCTTTTTATTTTACCAGAGTGTGTGTTTTTACCCCGCATCAGTTTCGACTCTGCCTTTGTAAATGCTGCTACCCATGCTGCGGCTTCATCGTCCTTCAAACTTCGAGCTCGTTCACATGCTATTGGATTGACAGGTAACCAAACTGTAGCGTCTGCTCCAATTGTAGCCTCACGACCTTTATTTAACTCCATTATAGTTGATATCCAAGGATTGCGTCCTTTAAACATTCTCAATACACGAGCCTGGGAAACTGGAGTCAAAGATACGTTGGCGCGTTTCGCATGATCATGCTTGTTGTTGAGTTTGGAATTTTCAGCAATAAAACCAACAACGACTTCAGTCGATGATTCATCTTTATAACACAACATTTTCCAAAAGCATGCAGGAACATCGATTCCGCCAGTATTCGTCTTACCGATGGATGAGTGACATATTCCAGTTGCCACTATTATTCTTTTTCGCTTTCCAAAGCATTGAACATGAGCTTCGAGTTGCGTCCAGAGACCTGAATTTGTTCGGCCATCTTGTGGTGCAGCATTGATATAGAGATTAGAAGATAAAGTGGCTTTGTGGGACCAACGTGCAATGTTAGCTGGGGTAAGATGGCCTTTATGCCATCCACTATCTTTGTAATCTAAATCGTTTGCTTGGTACGCTACTAAAGATGGGCAAGGGTATTTTTTGAACCTATTCTCTCGGCTTTTGAAAAAGAACTCGTTGTAGCTGAAATAGACGAAAAAAAGTTTATGAGAAAACTATAATATAATATCTGTTGCAAATTCTCTAAGTAATCTTAACCACCTTTTGTGTTGCCAAACATTACTTTGATGGAGCGCGATTGACCAAATCGGCAATTTTCTGCGTTTGTTGAAGAGTACACTGTAAACGACTACATGTTTTGAAGTACCAACTGCTCCAAGTTTATTCTTTGGTGTCGTTAACGATATCAAAACTTGGTTTGTTTTTGCACAGTCTTTTAGCTTGCATTCTGGCTTCGGCATCCAATCGAGTTTGTTTTTACCAATATTTTTACAAGTTATTGTTGGTTCAACTTCCTCATAACCTGGTTCACATTCGAAATCACATTTAGCATTAACTTTTCTATTTCTACAATCGTTTGTTGTAGATGGAATTATCGGATCGAGATTTGGGCCATGAACGTTCGAAACGGGACGAGGGCATGCGCCATTACCTTTATCATCGTCATCACAATCTTTACCAGGACGCTTCCGTTTAGTGGCTCTTTTAGTGTGTTTATTTTTCACATCGCATTGACTTCCTCTCTGCTCTGCATCTCTATCTTTGTCTTTTTTCTTGTTATCTTCCCCTTTGCTTTTTGATTTACTTTGATCTGATTTTGATCTGTCCTTTGTTATTTTGTCTTTTGTTTTAAGCTTTTTCACTCCTGTTTTCGCTGCATTTTTTGAAATTTTGCCAGTGTTAGCTATAGCTTTACTAGCTATGCTTAATCCTTTACCAGCGATGCCTCCCCCTGGAATAGCCATTGAAAGCAAATCAAAAGTTCCTGATTGCAAGAACTCAGCTCCTTTTTTCTTGAAACTTTTAAAGTCACCTTTGAAAAGAGAACCAGCAGCTTCTCCGATAGTTTTGATGTCTTTAACGATGGGAATCTTCATTGCTGCATCTGCTGCTCCTTTGATGTCTCCTTTTATGAATTTTCCTGCTGCTTTTACTAGTCCTTTTCCAGAATCGATAATAGTTTTAGCAGTGTTCTTGATACCATCAACAAACCCCTTGCCGATTTTTTTGAAAGCATTCCCAATCTTTTTGAATATATTTCGCTTTCGTCGCAGTGAAACTCCATTTTTGGTTTTTTTCAACTCCACTGATGCTGTGGAGCCTCCATTTAGAGAGTTTTCAAAGCACCCATAAATATCATCAGATTGGAAAAAGTTTAGCTTGTCCAGTGATTCTAGATTAAAATCTAATGTACTTATTTTTTTGTACAATATTACATTAGCTGCTTGTAGTGTCAAAGTATCATCATATTCGTAAAAGTGACATTCTGCTTCACCATACTCATACGTAAGTGTATAAAAGATACACCAATCTTTGAGCTCATTTGAACAATAACTACTACACTTTTCTTCACAATCAGGCTCACAAGACTTGATTTCCCATCTGGCTTTCAATTTATCAAGACCAATGCCGTAAATTGCTGCATAGTAAGCAGAGTTTGACCAAATATCTGGATGTTTAACCATCGCAATCAACCCTTGTTTGGGTTTATTATGCATTGAAACTTGATCACTTGCAACTTTGCATATTTTTGTTATCGATGAATAACTTATTTTAGTGATTTTATCATTGATATTGATTTCTTCTAAGCAGTCCTCCAGATTTCCTCGACTCATTTCATTGTAATATTGTGTCATTTCACTTTTCATCAAATCAAAATCAGGTAAAAAATCGTTTCTAAGAAGAAAACGATGTAAACCAATATTTTTTTCAGGGTATCTCAACATATATCTGGTTTGATATTCCTTGGTCAATAATTCAGGCAATATTTCTTCAGTTGACTCATCTAGTCCATTAACGCCGATTCCGAGACATTTATCTTTCGACAAACAAGTAACCATTCGATTGATAACTTGATCTGCGATTCTCGATGCTTTAGCCATTACACTGTCTGGGCAAATCTGTAGTTTATAACTGAAAAGTTCATCTGTTGCTTCAGGGTAATAGCATTTTTTGCAACCAGTGATTGAGTCACAACCAACTGCACCGGAAGTAAAACAATCTTTTGAAAAGTAAGCTGAATGAGTTTCGTTGTGTTTTCCAGAACAAGTATTATCTAAAGTGGTGTTTGAGGCAAGTTTATCCAAATCATTTTCATCTCGAGTGAATCTCCAGGAAACATCTAATTTCTCAGATGGTATATCAGTCAAATTAAATGCTGTCAACCAACCATAGTTCAAGTCAATATAATCAATTGTTTTTACGCTACTATACATCTTGCATTCAAATGATTGTAAATTGTATGAAGCATGATTGCACAATTTGTCGAGTTGACAAGCTCTTAAACAATCACGAAAACTTGTTTGTTGGTCAATTTTATGATAGTGACCTGAAATGGAAGTATGGCGTATATAAAGCCAGCTCTCTAATACTCCAGAAGGTTGACTCATCAAAATCGTTTTCCAATTTGAATCACTTGTAAAGATACCAACTGTGCTGTTGAACATGTAGCATTTCAATGATTCTTGATCATAACTCAAAGATAAGCAACGAGAATTCGCTTCACACAAACCAAAACAATCTTGAAAATCAACATTCGATGTTGTATTTGATGGAATTCGGTCCAGGAAAATATCTTTCAAGTAAAGAAAAGGTAAATTCGGGCATAAATCACAAATTCTGACGCCATCATCATCCCCAACTTGCATTATTATTGATTTATCAGGATCTAGTTGAGTACACTTCAACTGTGTTGGCGTTGCAATAAAATCATGACTTTTAAGAAGCAGATATTTCACGAAATTCTCAAAAGATCCTCCTGTAATCGGTTCAATATCCTCTTCTTGTTTGCTTCAATCAAGAAAATAAACTTTAGTTTAGTTCATCATAAAGTACTTCAACTAACCGCTCTTTGGTTTCACAGCATTCAAATAAGTCTCCTTCAGGACAAGGCTGGCTACTTTTGAATTCAAGATCAGCTCGACAGCCTCGATTCTCCCAAAATTTCAATTGGCAACTAGACCACCAACATCTCTGTTCTTCAGCCTTTACAGGCTTGAGAGGTGGACCAGGACAACAAAAATATCTATGTCCATCGTCACAATCTGTCCTTTCGTGTTCAGTTCTTTGCAATGAAAAAATATACATAAACAATGTATTTTATAATAAAATGTAACTGTGCATGTAAATTCACGGGACTCACAGGGCATTTACAGGTTTTAAAATCATTTTTTTGATTTTCAACTCTTATACTGGATATCTTATATGGATATACTAATATGATAACATAAAATACTAGATATGAGTAATTTAATAAGTTTAAAATCTTGTTCAAACAGTTCAAGTGAAAACGGCTTAACCAGGTTAAATGTCAGGCTGTCGGGGAATGGTTGTTATTGTATAATGAAATTGACCTTAGACGAATAAAACATTGTAATTCATTCCGGGTCTTGTTTCATCAGGGAAAAAAGTTTGAGCTAATTTCTAATCAGAAATAAGCTCAGTTTGAAAATCCTAAATCCGAAGATCCTTGACTTTTTTCAACAAATAAGACTTTGGGCTGAATGTAGACTTTAGTTCAGATGAATTGTGGTTATACAGTTTAAAGTCTTATTTGTTGAAAAAAGTCAAAAATCTTCGGATTTAGGATTGGGATTTTCAAACTGAACTTTAATTACAGCTATGTGATTGCTCTGACTAAATCTACTTTTTGATTAATCTACCTAATGTATCTGTTCTATCATGATATAAAAATTTCGCTTCTTAATAAATAAAGGTTCCTAAACTAAACAATAATCGGTTTTCACAATTTTGTCGTACATATACACGCATAAAATAAAAGAGAGATGATTTCAAATTTTGGGCGATTGGCTCACAATCTCTTTTGATAAAATAAGCAAAGTTTGCTTAGCAAACTGTCGGACTATTTCTTGTAAATACCATTCAATCTTTCTTGAGGTAAATTCAAATGAGCTAATTCAACTGAGCTATTCAAAGACCGAAAGAATTTTTTATCCTTCTGATGTGGATACAATCAGGTCCGCATTAACATTAAATGTCTCTGAGACTTAATTTCTTGATTGAATATGCCTAATTCGATACTTTCATTTCCATTTATTGCATTTCAAATCAGTTTCTCGATACTCACAAATTATAATGGGCACAGCCAACAATCGCCCAGCTATTTTTCTGGCATCCAGTCCACCAACAGCCATGATACATTGGCTTATAAGTCGTTGTTGATGAGGAAGTTGTTGTTTCTGAGATTGGTGAACCTCTAATAATTCAAAATCATTTTCACTATTTAACACCTTAATTGAAACATTGAAAATTAAATAATCATACTCATCTGTAGAAAAATCTTCATCCGTCAATTTCGGGCAGCAAAAATATTTATGACCATCTTCACAGACCAACTTGTCTCTTTCAGTTCTGTAAAATGTTATGTTTATATTAATCACTTTCGTTTCAAGTGAATTTCTGAAACTTGCCTGTTGTAATGAGCACATCCTACAGCTGACCAAGCATTTTTCTGACACCCAGTCCACCAACAGTCTTGAAACTCTGACTTATCGTCTCCTGAAGGCAATAACTTTTCATTTGCATATCTAGATGGTTTATCGGAATTTAACCATTAATACGTGATTTTTTCTTTGACTTTTGCAAGAAACTGCACAAAATTAGGTTATATTATTATAATATTTTTATAAAGTGGTGAAATAATTACCCTGTTAAGAGGCATGAAAAAGATGAATTAGTCGTGTAACTTTTCAAACAATCATGGCGAGCAATCAACTTACCGTTACAAGAAAGAAACAGCCTAAAAAAGAAAAAAAAATTGAACCAGCAAAGATTGAAAGTTGAATCTTTTGACTTCTGGTTGTTTTTTTCATTTTTAATTCTGAAAACCAGAACCATAACGATGAACAAAAATCACTTGGAGAAATTTATTTCAAAATACATTATTTTAAAGAAGTTGCAAAGTGTAAATATGAACAACAAGTGATTGAAATTGTATCAACTCATATCGTCATATTTTCTGGTTGCTTAATGGTTATTAATGCGCACGATTTTTTTCATTGTATTATTTAAGAATAATCATGGTTGAATAGTAAAAATATGTTGAAGTAGCTAGAGGTAGTTTCTGTAAAAAATTAATTAATCAGAACAGACAGAATAAATCAGAGAGAAAAATTCTAGAAATTGCTCAAATTTTTATTCGAGTGGTAAAGTTCATTATACAGTACATAAAATCCAGGAGATTTTGTAAATTAGAAAAATTGATAATTTTCAGCTTAAAAAGTTCAGGTTTGCAAAGGGATAGTCTCATCAAAATCGTCTTCACTTGAATCATCTTCAATGAACTGTGTGTGCGTAGGTGCTGTTGTAGTGGAATCATGAGCTTTTTTCATGTGTCGATACAAACTGCTAACCATAGAGTAAGCGTGATCACAGTAAAGACACTTGTGCAGGCGATAAAAATGTTTACTTATTACATGTTGTTGCCAAAACCCACGCGTAAATGGCTTGAAACAAACGCAACAAATGATATAACCAGAGCCTAGTGATAGATCATCCTTGATCAAGGGTAAAATATTATCGACACAATTCGCAATCCGTTGTATATGTGAATAATGTTGCCGTACACAAGTTCGACTGAAGTCAATTTCACTTTTTCGAGCGCATCTTTTGCTTTTTTCCTTCATCAGTATCCGCTGTTTTTTTATTTCAAATTCTAGTTGTTTGAGGCACGACTTTGATGTTGACATCTTGACACATTTTTTATTACTTTTGGCTGCTGTTGCTGGAGAAGCTGACTCTGTGATGTTAAGGTCAGTTTGAATTTCATCACAATTCACTGATACTTCCATTGGGCTTGAATAGGAGACAAAACAAAAAACTTTAAACTCGAAATGAGTTAAACCATAAAAACTTTTGTATTTATTATAATCTCAAAACAATCAATTAACTTGTGTCTCAAGTTGCTCTCTCAAGGAAAATCTCTGCTTTTAACGAATTTAAATTTAAACAAATTGGCAACAATGTTAACATCTCAGTTCGGCTGACTGATTAAAATTTATCTATTGTGAGTAAACAATTGCTAACTTTCTTATCGACTAAATATAAATATTAATGCAAACAACACTTTGAAACATCAAACTGCGGCTTCTTCTCACTTTGATTGCCAGTATTTTGTTGGTCATTTAAATTCAAGTGAAGTGAAGATTTAAATTCAACATTCAATCTTGTTTATAAACTGCTACATCAGGAGTCAGTAGGATCGTCATCGTGTCAATTAATGCACAAGTGCAGGTATCAATAAAACATTTTGAAAGCAACTCTTTCCGATTAATCTGATTGGATCTTGATCGACCTTTAATTGAATTTGATTTAAAATTAATCTAATCAGGAAAAGAACATCAGAACATTTCAATTTTCTGGTTTCGTAAGAAAAGTTTTTTGCCAGCTTTGACCTTGGCTTTGAAAACAATAAACAGCAATCCATTTAGTAGTAAGTAAAGTATCAAAGTTAACTGAATCTTTTTCGTCTATTAGCCAAGATAAATGGTGTTTCCGCTCGTAAATTGTGAGCATGTTGTCAGGAAAAGGCAAAAAATAATCATAAATGGATTCAAGTCAGTTTTTATGCTTTGCTCTGTTTTCCTTGGATCTATTACCATTACAATGATAACAAGAGGAAGACACGACGGATTGGTTAAATTGTACTGCAATTGATCAATTGTTGGATAAAAACAAAGAGAAAAGGAAAGTAATTGAATTGTTATGGTTGATGAAGAGTATTGACGAAAAGGAAGTGGAAATAAAGGGAACACACAAGCTGATCATAATGATAATGACGAGGAAAAGAGTTATCTTTTCATTATTTGTTTCATAACTATCTTTATATTTATTTAGCAGATAATAATGAGCATTTTAAGCTATCATTGGTTACATTTAGTTGACAACTTGGTTGTTGAGTTAATCATTGTAAGTAGTTTGTCGCTGTCTATCAACATTCATTTCAAAACTCTTTTAGCGCAATCAATACTTTGTTTGCTTTCAATATTGGGTTCCAGTTGCTGATGGTTTAGCTGGTTGAGCGTCTGAAATTGGCAATGATGATGATGCAGGGTAACTCGATGCTGGTGACCAATAATTTTTAACATCATTTCCTGTCATTTCTGTTATCCATTCCAGATACTTTTGTACATTGATATAAACACCAGGATGACCTGGTTGACCACAATCGATTCCCCATGAAACGATTCCAACCAAAGTATAAGTTCCATCTTGACGATAACAAACTAAAGGTCCTCCACCATCACCCTAATAATCATAAAAATCATTCAATGATTAAAAGCTTCAATTGGATGTGAAAATGAACCTGATCAATTCAAGACTTGAGTTCTTGTAGGAATATCAAACTAATAAACAATGAACAGCAATTGTTGTAAAGCTCTCACTTGTGAACCAAGTTTATTAATTACACCATGATTATTATCATTGCTGTATGAATACAATCCAATGAACAGTTTGCATTTCGATTTTGATTTGAAAAAGTACAGTGATTTTGGTTGACTCTCCAGGAACTATAGCATTTTTTAACATGCTATAATTATTTTTATAACCTTATCTAAGTTTGATCAGAATTGTTAACTCGTTTTATTTTATCTTTTTTTATCGCGACTCTAAGCAATCACCATTTATTCATCTCCCTGACCAAGTGAAAAGACCAATTTAAATTAAAATCATTTCCGTTTGTTCCAGTTAACAATGTTAACTATTAATATCAGCTGATAGTACAATGTGTAATGTGTTGATTATGCTGAATAACTACATAAAACTGTAGCAAAATGTTTGTTGTGAATGATTGAAACAAAATCAGTGCATTTTTACTGGAAAGTGAGCAACAGAAAATAATCAATAAAATTCTCGTAATTGTCAGGAAAGACAATAATCAAGAAAAGAAACGAAATGTTCACTGTCTGTATATTCAATGAATCGTTTAGCATGCATTTGAAAAATCATGGAAATGAAATTATGAAGCATGTTGTACTAATATCACTATAAAGTACATGCAAATAATCAATAAGTGAAGGAATGAAAATAAGTGATTAATGTGATATAAAAATGGTTCAAATAACAAGAATCAGTTTTCCCATGTCGTTTATGCTATCAACACTGAGATCCAGATTGTCAAATCATTTTCAAGTTATCGTAATAGTTGTGATAATCAATTTTAAAAAGGATTGAAAAGTGATTTGAAAGGCAGTGTGAATATGCAAGTTTTGATGAAATTTTTTCTGGTAGCTAGCAATTTCGACGTTTGAGTGAGGGTCAATGTTAATGATTGCTTGATTTAATCAATAGAAAGCAAAGGCTTGTCAATGAGTTTTCTCATCGACACAGAGTCTATGCCTATCCATGCATCATGCAATATTAATAAATTGGACTTGATCTAATTAATAGTTAAAAATGTTCATTAGACCATGAACAGTCTCTTTTTAAAGGGTCGGGGATCTCGGTGTTTTGTTTTTCATTTGCCAAATCAGTAATGATAATTATCTTTACTGAATTTATGATGTCCTTGAAAAGGCAAACAAAAGTCAACAACAATAATGAATGAAATAAATCCAAATGTAAAGACAATTCTTTCGAATATCAAGTAATCGAATTGAATGACAGTATGCCAAGTACAGATAAGTTATAGTATCTTAACAGCAGCAAGATAACAATGACTTTGGAATACTAATCAGTCGAAAAATGAAAAAGTCAAATCATAACGTTTTTAAACAATGTATTTGTTCATTTCTTGTTGAATGCCTTACAGGTTTCATTCTCATTCAAATGCCCAACTTAAAAATTGATTATTGAGTTACCATCATATTTATGATTCCAGTTTCATTTACACATTTAAACTTGCAATAACTGATATCTTTTAATGTCAATTTTATCAAACTAAAATTTGCGTTTCTAATGTCGTCAGTTTATTAAATTTGAAAATTGAAGCTGATTGCAATTTGTTTTGAATGATTTGCATTCTCATGGAATGCATAAAATACTATTCTAACTTGACAAAATTCGTGATGAACAACATGTATTACTGGTACAGTTCTTTGAGGACGAAAAATTGATTTTCAGACAAAAGATAACTTCACTATTGGATTTGTGAGCAGTTGAACCTTGAAGCGTATCATAGCCTGTAAACATAAATATTACAATGATGAAGATTAACTTGAAAGAAAATGAAGATCGAATAACGATTTGATAGCTGTGATAATAGAAAGAGATTAGAATAGTATTGAAGAGGAAATATGCAGCATACTCTGTTCTTGTTCATTTATCACACTGAATCTCATGTAATACAGATAATAATTCACAATAACTTTTCATCAATGCTGGTCCCGTTGGCATCTTCCTTCCTCTTCTTTCCTAACCCATTTCCCTTTAATTAATTGCTCAATCTGAATTTAGTATTAACGATTTCACTGTCACTTTCATTGTTTAAGATTACGTTGGATTGGGTTTTCATTAATTTTGGTTTTTTTCTGTTTCGACATTGAATGATGAAAAACAATATAATAATATGAAGCTTCTTCAATGAATAAGACATCGAGTTAATCTAATCAGTAAAATCATGAATAGTTTGTTCTCATCCGCTTTATTTGATTATAGATAGTTTCAAGCGATCACTGAACAATGGATGGAATGGACAATTTGCCTTATTCAAGCAACAAAAGTTTCAATGGCAATTATAAAATATATCTGATTCAACTCATCTTTTGGTTCATATGTTTTCTGTTTTTTAATTTCATTTCTCAGTTGAATTAGTTTGAGATGATTCATTATAAGAATTTAATATTTTCCACTAAATTAAATTAATTGCTTATAATTCGAGGAGAACCTAATTTCTACATCCAATAAAACTGGACGCCACTATTAATGATACGATTAACTTTCAATAAAACAATGAATTAACTAATTGATAACTAATTAAATCAAGTTTTCTTTAAGGTCCAATTACTTGCAAGTTGAATTAAGCTGTAATAGATTCGAGTCAAAATTGTGTCTCAAAAATTGAAGTGAACGCAAAAGCAAAAAGTATCATTCAAGATATAAATGATACAATGTATTATGCTGTGTAGAAGAAAGTTTCAACTGTTACTTACTTTGCATGAATCTCGTCCTTCTTCACCTCCAGCACACATGAAACCGTCATGTAACCGAAATCGCGGTCCCAAACGAGTGCGACGAAGTCTTTTTTGACAGTCATAATTTGATATAATGGGTAAACTGACCTCTTTCAATATATTAGAGTAATGTCCTCCTTCTACAAGAAAGTTAAGTTTCGAGTTAAATCAATTGCAAATCGATTCCCAATGTCTAATGGTACCAGTCTTTCACAACTTACTATATGCATTTTTACCCCAACCTGTAGTGACACATTGATGTCCTTCAAATACTTCATCAGGTGTTGGTAAGCAGACTGAGTCAATGTTTGGTTTGAAATTCACTGGACGATCCAGTTTAAGCAGAGCAATATCATTCCAAAGGTTGTTGGGATTGAACTTGGGATGAATGAGAACCCTTTCAACCAGATAATCCTCATGAGGCAAGAATTCAGTGGTCTTCTGAGTGTCCCATTCACCAAGACGAACCTTTAATGCATATTGAGTGGAATCAATGAATGCTTTAACACAATGAGCAACTGTAAGAACGTGCTGTGAGTCAATCAAAGTACCGCCACATTGGAATATATTGACATCTTTCTCAATTTTTAAAACAGCAACCTATTGAAATGCGATGATAAAGAGATTGAGATGAGCAAACAAAATTCATTAGAAAAGCTTAAAATATAATAGAAGACTATTCCCAAGAAGATCAGTCCAAGTTGAGAGAAAATTTGAGCTTCTACCAATTTTTGCACATTATTGTCATGATAGAATCTATTGTAAAAACATTATCTATGATTAAAGAAACATTTTCTAAGACAAGTTTATAATAAATGCCAATAATTAAACAATTATTCGAAAAAATTCAATTTCATTTAAGATGTACGGTTTTTTGGACTTTGATAATTCTGAAGCATCGATCAAAATAGAGTAAATTTTCACTAATCTTGAAAGTAACACAAATTGATCGCTAGATATACAAGTTATTCAAAAGTCACGCAACACTTTTTTCGCTTATAAGAGCGCCGTCCGTGCAAATTTTTTCGCCATATTTTTTCAATGACCCTCTCGCATCAGTACTTTTTTTCAAAATGTTTTTAAAATTTCGATTTTTCTTCGACAATCTCAAGACTTTTTTAGTTTATGCTTACTATGCAAACTATCGAAATCATCATAGAAAACTCGCAATTTCAAATACCGAATTCATTGACCTCTAACCTAACCTAACCTAACCTGATTGATCAGAATATTGAGTCAAACTTAATGCAGATTAAAATATCATACAGAATCTCTCGAGTTTATCATTACTTTCATTCAATTCTAGTGAAATTGTGATAAGAAAATATTATTTTCTATTATAATATTCCTGTAACTTTGATGCTTATTTACTCTGTTTCCTGTAACCCTTTGAAAAGGATAATTTTATACATTTGTATTTCTGTTTATACTACTGTGTAAATCAAAACTGAATTGAAAATATGTATTCATGATCAAAATTGAATCTGAAGATTGAAGAATCAATTTGCTGAATAAAATGGCAAAAAATATACCAGTCTAGCTAGTCTTGGAAGAAAAGTTTCTTGAATCTTCTGCTGGAAATGAAATAGCTGCAATCAGATAGTCTATTGCTTATTTGCTATTTTATGGCTGAAAATATCCAGAATTCAGTCCTCGGTATAAAAAATGCATTTTTACCTGCCATGGCCATTCGCCGAAATCAGATTCACCTTTGCTACTCGGAACAAGTATCCGTCTGTTTATTCCACTTGGATTACGAATCCCACATTTATGTGTATATGGCAATTGAGTTGCTGTTTCAGGTTCAGAGCAGCAAACATGGAAAGTGCCACAATAAGGGGGTTGATATCGACCATCCTATTCAGATTATAACATCAAATGTTAAAAAAGTCAATACTTTGTTTTCATACGATAACATTAATCTTTCGACCTGGAATTGGCAGTTGTACAAATCCATCGAAACAACACTCTTCTAGCAAAAATATCGCATCCTACAAGCTCAAAAACAAACAAGTACAACTCAAGGCAAACTGAAACAATAGTATCCTTACTTAGAAGGATATTTATTATAATATTGCAATTAAAATTTGTTTTCATAAATTTTCTGTTGTTTATTGCAAACGCAATACTTGACATTGTTGGAATGCATCAATTTTACTTTCAAATTACACTCAAATAACTTACTCGATCTTAATACTGAATCGATTTTTGTTGAACTTCTTTGAAGCAATAAAACACAAACTTGTTAAGTTGATATAAAAGTATGCAATATTAAATAATCGAAAATTTGAACCATTATTTTGCACTCAACCTTTTCTTTCAAAATTCAAACTCACCAAAGGAATTTCTTTTTTCGGTGGTTCTTTGATTCTTGGATCAATTATTCCAGCTCCGTCATCAACTATTCTGCCATTATCACATTGATAGTAAGGAACACAAATACAACCATGAGATTCTTGACCATCATCATCAGGATATGATTCAATCGAATGGCCTGGCTTCTTGTTTCCTGATGATGTTGGATACGAAGCTTCACTTGGATCAATGGTTTCTACTGCAGGTTTTGATGGACCATAGCCAGATGATTCTGAAGGTTTGTTGCCTCCGATTTCATCGGGTTTACCAACTTCACTCACTGGTCGATACTGTTCAGGTTCACTTTCATAAGCTGAAGGCTTTTGTATTGGCGGTGGTTTATTCGGTTGGTGAGGTGGAACGATAACTGGCCTGTTTGGTTGCGAAGGGTTGTTATAACCATTGGATTCTACTGGTTGATATTGTCCATGACTAGGTGGACCTGAAGGTTGAAGCTGAAAAGACGGAAGATTTGCATATCCAGCTGATGAAGCACCTGGTTTATGTTGTCCTGGCTTGACTGGTTTAACACCCGCATCTGTAAATAATGATGACAATACTTCTAAAGCACCTGAACCATAAGTTCGAGATTGAAGAGCACTTTCACTGTTATTCTTTACACGATGTGTCGCATCTGTTACTGTTATCAATGACAAACTTAAGTAAAAAACTAATTTCATTAAAAAGAATCTCATGATTAACTTTGGATTTGAAAGAATAATCGAAACTCGTCTCAAGATATTCAACTTGCTTTACTGGTCAAACTTAAAGATCTATTGAATTACTTTGTAATAACTAAACTGAACTTGCTGCTGTTGATGATGATGATGAATATACTTGAAGACAAAGAGAGTAAACAAGTGAATGATGTGAAGGAATGGCTAGTTTCATGGTTAATGAAAAGCCTCAAGGACTTTTGTCTAAATGTTTTCTTTTTTAGGATAAAGTCATCTTTAACTTTCCTTAGGCGAAACAAAATTCAAGAAGCAAAAAATAAAAAGAAAAGCAAAAATCTCTTTAGTCTCAACAATCGTTAATAACGTCATTCATCGCCATCAAGATAGAAAGTAAATATTGATTGTTACAACCCATTATCAAATCTGTTGGCTGACTTACCTGAAATAAACCTGGGAAAATATCTTCAGTTTCACTTTAACTTACCCAATAACTTAGTTCAACTTTTATCTAAACTCAAATGAAATCAAGAAGTTTCACAAAACGTGTTTCAATGTGCAACAAAATCGTGATAACTAATTGTTAACCTCGACCTCTAAAGAGCATGAGACGCTCATTTTCATCGTACACTGATTGAAGATTATATCAGAATATTTCTTTTCTGGAAGTAAATTTCAATTACAAAGTTAATATAACAGCAAAAGTTGAAAGTAAAAGCTCAAGTGTTTCGTTTTTCAAATTTTATTGGGAAACATAAATATTTTTATATCTGTTTGCTGTCATTACGACAATAATAGTGATTGAACATAACATCTGTACTAAAGATATTTATAATTATTTGTAATACATTGTTTTGGCTTGCTTTCTCCTCGTTTTGCTTCGATATTTATTCATATCACAATTAGTTGGAAACGATTATATTCCAATCTATTGGCTCGATATTTACAAACCCGGAACTTGCGTCTCAATGAAGGAACCCATGGTAATTAGAATAGTGAAAATGAAGATTGGCGATCATTGAAATGAACTGATGAAGAGACGAAAGAAACTTATTATTACTTGAAACTATTAGATGGTTCTGCATACATTTATATAATATTATTCCGAGCTGTTATTTGTGTTTTTGAATAAATGACAATCAATTGAAATGGCCCAATAACAAAACAAAATAAACTGACCCTGTGTTATCTTCTGAAAATGTTGGTCAAGGCTCTGATGAAAAGAAATAATGTGAATGCCAGAACAGCAACCGTGATAAATTTGGCTGCATTGTTAAATGTACACTCAAAGCATCGACAGTCCATAAAGGTTTCCCAATGTGCCTTGAAAACAGTTTCCAAATCTTTCTTCTCCACTTCTGGGTGTAGAATCTTTCGAAGATCAGTCAACTTTTCATGAGGTACATCATAAGCTGAGTAACTTGAGGTTATACTCGGTGCCCGAGAGGCTATCGACGAATAACGATGCGTGTAGGTTATTGCAGTCCGTGTGGTATTTGCATTCTGCAAAAGTAAACAATTGTATTTATAACATTTGAATGGACATTGGGTATTTTCATAGTTTACTTATGACACAAATTAACTAAATTTTTCTCGAATGTAACAAGAATTTCGCTCAGTTAAACGATTATAAAACTTATTATTACCATTATCATCATCATTTAAGGAATCTTATAATAATATAAGATATTACGAGAATCGTCAGTAAAATTAAACTCTTGATAAAATATTAAATTGAATAAACTGGATTTCTTTATTTATTTATTCACTTCATTTTGATTTAAGAGTAACAATCGGAGTTAAATGAATTTTGATATTGCCATACATGTTGACATCTTCAAAGTCCCAGAAGATGCTACAGTATGGTACATTTAGATTGGCAGACGAGTCCAATTGACAGTGAGAAGCATGAGCTATTAGTTTATTTGCCACAGCCACCACCACCACTGCCTCCACCGCCACCACCGCCACCACCAGCAAGTCTGCTTACGGCTTCAGAATTATACGGTGAATTGCCAGGACCTGCCAAAGCTGATTGCCATTCGTTCATAGTTGGTGCTGCTAAAGCAGCGGCGAAACACACGAAAGCAAAAAGTAAAACTTGAATAAACTTCATGATGATTTGGTTGAAAGTTTTAAGAATAATTGGTTTAAGAATGATAGTTGGTTGTTGAATGGTGGATGAGATACTTTGAATTACTGATGATGAATGAAGAAAACTCGCTCTTTTATACCACTTCAACTAATTAATTCCAATGACTCGATGGGCAAACATATACCTCGACTTTTTTACATTTTGCATTGTTATCATCTTCTGATCAAATTTGCAAGTAACCCAACTTTGTGAACAAAAACAAAGTTCATTAACACGATCAACAAATTACAATGAATATTCAGATAAAGATAAAAAACGAGATGCAGCGGCATCTTGAGCAAACCACACTTTCAGCCAAAGTAAATAAATTGACATGAAAATTCAATGTAACTCTTTCAATATGTTTTTTATTGATTTTGTTCACAAATCTATTTTAAAGGCTTTAATAAAAACTCCCTGAATATTCATATAAATATATTTGGGTGGAGCTGTTCCCAAATATGATTCGTCTATTACAACTTCATCTTGAGCAAAAGAGAATATTCGAAATTCTAGTTGAGAAATAATGATGATGATAGCGATAATGAAGGGTGAGGTTGACATATTGATGGATCAAACATTATGATAACTTTTGCTGTCTTGTTTTACATTTCTCGTTGAACACAGAACATTTATGTCTAGAAAATTTCATGACCCTGAAAATGACCCTAATACAAAAGAGACAAAAATGATGGATTCATTTTTTCTTTGCAAACCAGACATATTTTTTTAATGATGAAATGAAAATTTTTTGATTTAAAATCAGGTAAAGGTCTTGTTTAATGTTTATTAATAGATCATTTTAAATGTCTTTTTGGGATTCATCTAATTAGTTGAAATACTAATAAACTGTAAAAAGAAAAGTCTATAATTAGTATTCAAATATTAGTTTATCGATTATTTTGTTGAAATTAAACTTGCTTGAAATCTTAGTTGACAATGTTTAAACCAGCAACAAATTGCATTTAAAATATGACAATCACCACTCGACCTGAGTTCAATTCAGTGAATAAAACGCAAGAGTTAGCAAAAGTGTATTTAAATACGGTAATATAATATTCTCTGATGATGTCGTTGAAATTTTACGCTATAATTAGTCAGCGATCAATAATTCATCTGATAAAGTTGCCCAACTTTTATTCTCAAAATATTCGGTTTGAAATATCAGATTTGAAGATTCAATTTGCATAGAGATGTCTACGATTGATCAATGTCAAGAGTAATTATTTTTAACCTTAAATCATTTTGATTATTAAGTTGCCCAAATGGCTCGTTTTATTGGTACAATCGATTGTCCAGTTTGATGAAAATTATTCAACGATTCTGGCTCTAATACCGTTGAATAAAGTTTAGTATTGAGTCATGAAAACAAACATTAAAAGCACAAAAGATGAAATTTGCATTATTCTTGTGTAAACTCAAAAGTCAAGTAACTTTAACCAGCATCAGTTAAACTAACATTAAAAAGTTTAAAATTGAAAACAAAGTAAATGTCAACAGAAACCATTGAATTCATGAAAAGGTGTTGACTCAGATCACAATTATATCCTCAATGATGAAGTAGCTTTGAACTTTGAAAAGGCAAAAGCATGACTGATGCGACCCTAGATTTCAAATTAAACTTGTTTTCCTTAATAATGAAACGTTATTGTTCTAACAATGAAACGTTTTTCATTCTATTTTTAGTTGCAGAACCTGAATTCAGACTCGTTATTTATCTAAAAAAGCATGATAGAAACTTGCTAAATGTTATCAATGAAAGTAAAACTGTTTGAAAATAACAATCTTTTGTTTCCTCGAAACACAAATTATCATCATTATTTCGTAAATTTTACTTCAAATAACAATTTTTTTGTAAAGCAATCATCTTAATAAAAAGAACTGGAAAAGAAGAACAATTTTCGTTGGAAACTCTTCTCAACTCACTATTATATTGTATTTGATTGCGTGTTGGACAAACAATTTCGAAAGCTTCAGTAGACATTGACATTTTTCGGTTATCATAATCATTATCTGTGCAAATTATATGTTCATGATTTCATGATGTAATTTAATATCAGAAGAAGTAAATGTTTTGCTATTGAACATTGAAATATTGATGCGACAGTAGAAATGTGGAAATTGTTTCAACATGGGTTAGAGAAATGAAACAAGAAAGAAAAATTATTAAGGATTAATCAGATGCAAAAGTGCATGAATTGAACAATATTGAAAAGATAATCTGTGTAAAGTTGAAAAATGGAAAGCGAATCACATTTCTAATTATCCTTGTGTTCCTTCACTTCATTATTATCTGATAATCAAGAAAACGATGATTAATTTTTGGATTCCCATTTGCCAGTAATAATAACATGGAGTTTATTCATGTTATGATAATGTTATAATTATGACAATGATAATAATAATTTGAGGGATTTATTTCAAGGTTTCCGTTCCAAGTTCATGGAACAATTGCTTCGAAATGTTTAGTTAATGAGTTGTGCATTTTTTATTAATCTCGGCTTTTCTAGTTACTCTTTTTGCTTCTTACCTGAATCCTTATATTTTCCTGATTGAGTATTTTGCTGGCCCAATCAGGACTTGGGGCTGAAGATTCATTGGTATCAGGAGTGTCAGGAAGTGGATGTGAACCAGACAATCGTCTTTCAAGCAATAACTTTTTATCATTTGGAACTCCTTTAAGTAAGTTTTTTATTTTTCTATTCTCACTTTTCTCATTGACACTAATCACATTTTCTTTTGACACATTATCTGGACTGGTCACTGTCCCATCTTCAACATTTTCACTTTCATTAGTAGTTGGATGAGCACCAGTTTCATCACGACTATCACAATTTTCAGCATTCTCTTGTTTCTCAACTTGTTTCCTTTTTTCGTTTGCATCATCACTGCAATCAATTACAGTATCATCAACTGCTCTACTTGATTGACCGCCTTCAACTTCCGTTGCTTCCATGTTTAATTTAATCTCAGCTAAACTATTATTATCAGGCTGTGAGGGACGAAATGAACTTTTAACTAAACCATTTGGTAACGAACCATTAAAGATAATTCCATTAGGCTTTGTATTATTATTAGACTTTATAATACTGAAAACAGTCATTTTGGATTCACGATTAGGATCAATTTTATTCTTGACCAAAGGTGAAAAATTTGGCAATGAGTCAAAGATGTTGTTGTGTGAGTTCTTGAATGATTGTTGTACAGCTTTGGTCTTATTAGCTTTAGTCAATCCTTGAAGTTGTTTTTCATGTGATTGTTGATTATTGTTAATACATGGCTCTGGATGAATCTCTGCATGGACAGTATCGGATAATAATAATGATTTGATGTTACTAAATGATTCTGTAATTTGATTTTCAATTGTTGGTGAATCACAAGATTTGAGTTGGATTTGTTTGAATGGTTCAATATAAGTTTCAAGTTTTGATTGAACATTATTTGAGTCACTAATAAGAGGAATGAAGTAAGGACAACTGCAAGTTTCATCAACATTAGCATTTGTTTTTTCATTTGGTTTACTCTGGTTTGGGTCAATCGATGAGCACAATGATGATGTTGAAGATGATGAAGAACACGGAGAAGAAATGGAAGAAACAGATAATGTCGAACATGATGATGCATTTGTTGTTTGGTTGTTAATAACTTTTTTATTATCATTTTGATACTGTACAGTGGTTCCAATGTACTTCGACATCTTTGATGAACTTTCACTCCTTTCGCACTCATTGTGATGGTCCCTTGTCTCTCTTAATCCTTTTGGATTATTCAATGTCACTAAAAGTCTTATGATAACCTGTTTAGCTTGGCGTTCACTCAGGTTCAAACAAGCTGGTCAATTGATGGGACGAAAATAAATTACATAGATTAGTTAAAATCTGGCACTTTATTAACGCTATTGCAGGAACATGATTGTTTTAAACTAAAACACTTTGAATTGGATTCTAAAACAATATAAAGGCATAAACTTTCAATGTTAAGATTTTGTGTACATAAAAATAAGTTGTACTGGATTAAGGACATTATTGTGTTATGTTGTACTTTTCATCAAATCAAGTATGTTTTTCTGGTCTGAACAGATTTTGCAGTTTATTGTTGAAAAGAAAACTGTTTTACTTTAGATTATTAAATCTTTTTCACAAAATTCAATGAAAACTTCTCCGGTTCAGATTTGTTTTCTAGCAAATGCTTTAAATTTATACTTTGATTTCTTTGGTTAAATCAAAGTCTGTTCACTGTTTTACTCTGTTCATGGTTCCTGCGATCGATATCTTTGGAAGATAAACTCACTCTTTCAGGCTTAGTGAGATGAAAACATTGAATTCTCATTGAGAGGATGCAACTTTTTCTTCGCATTGTTACAAAGAAATAGATTGATGTAACTTTTGAAAAGAATATCGATAATATAATTGAGAAACGGAGAGAAAATGATGGATACTAGAACCTCAGGGAAATTAATCAAGTTTGTGCATTAATTAATGTCGGTATGTAGTCGGGTTTCATCTCTTTAAGGAACTTTGGGATTGACCGGTATGTTCATGGGAATCTTCAGACAATTAGGCAAAATCTTGCCCATTCCTCATTAGTCTGACTCGATCTCTCGTATCGTCTTTTGAAAGTAAAGCTTGATATTGCCAGGGATATTTGTAACTGAGTTCATGCTGTTAGACTTGCATAATTGTTTCAAGAATTTAATAAAACTTTAGTATCTTTAAATTCACATCTTTTATTCATTTTCATTGCAATCACAAACTATTGTAACTTCAGTCTTGCCATAAAATGAGTTCTAGTATTTTCTAATTTTAAAATGATTAATTAATGCACACAATTATCATTATTATTAGATCTTTGAGTTCAAAATGGAATCCAATCAATATCTAAAGCCAGAGTTGACTTTCTCAAGCAACCAATGCTTACAGGCGCCTTTTCGCCCACAAACACCGACGAAGTCGTCCATATCTATTCATGTAAAACAATTTAGTATAAGAACTAATTACATACCAAACACAGCAATAAATTTTGTAAATAAATGTGACTTACCTATTGACCAAATCATGGCACCTCCATAACCTTCACTTTTGATGAACTTCATTTTTTTGTCTAAACTGATGACATCTTCGTAGCCAACCCATTGACCATTTCCATACCGAAACGGAATCTCGTTTATCCTATCATAGCCCTTCTCTTTAAGGCCAGCATTATATTGACCTTGACAAACCTATCAATAGTAACCCGTTTTAAATGACTTTGTTTGGACAATTAATCTGTTCAACTTACCTCGTAATACGACAATATACCAGGCTGTTTCGTGTATTTGCCAGCTATTCCAACGCCTTTTATTGGTGCATTCAATGAATGGTAGTTAGGATCTAATAGAGTGAAACTTTTGCCGAAGAATGGGACGCCGACGATCAATTTACTTTTAGGTGCTCCTTTTGTATTCCATAGTCTCATAACATCTCTCTAATAGAGTATCAATTAATATCAAATCACATAGACACATACTGGTAGACACTTACGATATTTAAATGCCTATTTGGTCCGTACTTTTCGAAAGGTCTTTGGTATATTGGGCTATGCACATCAGCATGACCTGACCAATCACCGCGTAAATGAAATGTCATTACATGTATTTGATGCAAATACCTAAAGAAGATTATTAAATCAAGTTATTGATTGGAGGAATCATAGATTGAGTTTCTATCGAATCTGCATTGATGCTTTACTATGAAAAATTATTGGATATACGAATTGCGCTGCAAGCAAAGTCAGCCTGTGGTAAAGTGGTAGCCTAAAGAAACTATAGCTGGTCAAAGAAATCGTTTTGAAATCTGAAGGAATTCAATTCTTTAGTTTTGATAAAAAATTTATCGACTGCTCATTTTTATTCGTATATATTTTAATAATAATTACCTTGATATTCGAGGGACATCATAGCCACTGTTTATTTGATACTCAGCTGCCGGAACAACAGCAGATAAAATGTAATTATGTTTATCAAATTCCATACGCAATTCCTGGTTAACAAATAAAAAGTAACTCAGCTAATTGTTGTTTAAAGAATTGAAATAATTGAGTTGCCAATACTTGCTTTGAACAATTGAGCTAGATTATCTTTATCAGAAGGTCTTCCACCTCTCGACGACACTCCAGGATACTCCCAATCTAAATCCAGTCCATCAAACTTGTAATGATTGAGGAACGATAATACGGATGAAATGAATTGATGTCTTGACTCACTTGTACTGACCATATTCGAGTACTTAACACCACTATCAACCCAACCACCAACAGATACCATAATCTTAAGGTGAGGCCACTTTAACCGCAACGCAGCAAAATCTATAAGTCCTCCTTTTACGCATAAATAACATAAGTCATAGGTTTTATATCAAATTAAATAGACTTACTTAACTCATAATCGAAATATTTATCAAGCGATTTAAGTCCGTTTGTTTTTTCGTCCAACCCAACATATTGATAAACCAAGTGAGTACAAAGATTACCGGGAATGTTATTTATCCCATAACTCATGGGAGCTGGTCGATAAACTGCCCAGGTAGAGTAATAACAAACAATTTTATAGCCATGATTTCGTGCATTTGTAACGAAAGTCGACTTTTGACTTAACACTGTTAGCAAATTAAAAGCGAAAAGTAAAAAAACGGTAAAAAATTTGATTATTTCACTTCTCACCTAAAAGGAATACGAATAGCAGTATTTGTCTCATTTGTGTCTTCCAATAAAGTCTGCTATTCATTTTTCTTGTAGTTGCTATCTAATAATACGAGATGCAACATAATCTTTTAGTCATCTTTCAGTTTACTTTTATCACACAGCTAGTCTGAAGTTTATCGTTCACTCCTTTTTTCGTTTCGTCACAGCACAGCACCCTAGGGATTCTTTTGCTTAGTTCTGGGGATCAAATGAACAGGTGCAGTTATGTTATAATAATAATAATTATCTCATGGCTTGTTCAGTCTTGATAGTGACTGATTGATAAGATGATACAGATTGAGTAAAATATTGCGCTTTATGATAGGAAAGGATAACTGATTCATGTACTAATAATAAAAACATTGATCGATCGTAGATATCGCTCTCTATACACTTTTTTGCAAAAGACGAGAGTGTGTCACATTATTAATAATGAGCGAATGTTGAATAACTGATAACAAGGTTTCATTTGTCAAAAAACTTTTTCTAATCAATCAGCACACGTCTTTCCGATTTTATTTATCTCAGGTTTTTATCATTGATATTCTGATTTGCAAACGAATCGACAGCGACAATATGAAAGGAAGCGATAAAGGAAGTTAAGCAATTCCAAATGTTACTGTACAGTTCGTAAATAACTTAGTTTGTTAGTTGATTGTTTTTAAGGTGCATCGAGCAATATGATTTCAATCAAATAGTATATAGGTTAATATGAATTTTCAACTTAATTTGTTTGATTTTTAAAGTCACAATTATTCATAAAATTAGTAAAAATTTTATTGATTATCGCATAAAAGGTATAAAAAGCTGGTCAACTCGTCTTTTTGCATAAGATGAATATTTATCATATTAAGCAACCAGTTTTTTTGTCCACATGCACCTGTGAAATCGTCCATGTCTGTAAAGAAAAAAATGAAAAAAATTGACAATCAAAGTGCACTCAATTCGAATCCATAATCATCTCATCGGATTAGACAAAAGTATCAGTGAAGGGCTTCATTTCAATAGAGATGAAACGCATGCTGCTAACCCAATAGATAAATGAAATGACAACTAACCTATTGACCAAATCATGGCACCACCGTAACCTTCATTTTTGATGAACTCCATTTTAGCCGCTAAGCTCTCGTCATCTTCATAGCCAACCCATTGATCTTTGTGAAACGCGTAAGGAGCCTTACCTTGAGCATCCCATTTTCTGGTCCATTTTCCCGACTCAATCTGAGTACAAATCTGTGAATCAAAAGGCAATTTATAATGAATAAATGATTTTTGCTGAAAGTTAATGAATTCTTATTTATCAGTTCACGGTTTAATTTCACTTGCATATTTTTCATGTGCCTTGCAATTTGCCATATTTGAAATTGATTGAGTAAAAACATGAACCGATAAGAAGTTTATTAGTTTGTCTCAGACAAAAATTAATTCTTCACTTTGAGACCTTTTGAGATGCAAATTATTATTTTGATATTATTTAACATACTTCGTAATAAGTCAAGAATCCGGGCTCATGTGAATAGTTACCAGCTACACCTAATCCTGGTTGTGTTATCGGTGACTTTTGCGTGTTCTTTTTGGGATTCTTCAGAGTAAAGCTTTTCCCAAAGAAAGGAACACCAACAATCAGCTTATTCTTAGGAGCTCCTGCATCAACCCACATTTTGAGTCCGTCTCTCTATCATGAAAGGCAAATAAATCATCAAATATTATGAGGT
This sequence comes from Tetranychus urticae, assembly GCF_000239435.1. Next base: position 2,084,642 of record NW_015449943.1, on the reverse strand, counting down.
GAGACAACGAATTGTTTTGCCGACGAGGGAAGTACCCGAGGTCATCCGAATAAATGTAATATTTTTATCATAAAACAATTAGGTTTTATGAGTATTCAACTGTCTCGAAATCTTTAAATTAAATTAAATTAAAGATAAACTAGAAAAACAGAATCAAAATCTTTTTACATGTAAAGTATGATAATGTACAAACAAAATGAATGAAACAAAAAGGCTCATCGCAATTGGTTCATATGATTGCTTTCACATTGATCTATGCATCGACAATGAATGCCGCTTTACGAATCTTTATACATTTGCTAATCAAAAGATTACAAACTGTATTGTTTGTTAGTAAGACGAATGCAATGAAACACTTATCATTGAAATCGGTTCGGATGCCCTCGGGTACCTCCTTGTAAGAAACTTACAACATTTAAAGTCCTGTCAAAAGTATCAAAAGATCTCGGATACAACGGACTGTGAATATCAGCAAAGCCAGTCCAGTTCGATCTCAAATGAAAAGCCATAACATGAATTTGGTCTAAATGTCTGAGCGATTGAGTCCATAATTGATTGCAAGATAGATAAAGAAAATTCAAAAATATTCACAAACTAATTACTTGCATTCCGAATTCAAATCCGAATTGATACTGGATTGTAATAATAATTACCTCGATATTTCATCAACATCATAGCCACTTTTAACGTAACTTTCAACGATCGGAACGATGACAGATAAGATATAATTTCGTTTGACGAATTCTTCTTTCAGTTCCTGTTGATCAATGACAATTAAATGAAAGAATATTCGTTGGAATCTAAAAGTGGGAATGAGCAACGCACTGACCTTCAACAAGTGAGATAAGTTTGTGATATCAGATGGTTCTCCACCTCTCCATGGTACTCCAGGATACTGCCAATCTAAATCCAGTCCATCAAACTTGTAATGATTGAGGAATGATAATACGGATGAAATGAATTGACGTCTTGACTCACTTTTACTGACCATATTCGAGTACTTGACCCCGCTATCAGCCCAACCACCAACAGATACCATAATCTTAAGGTGAGGCCACTTTAACCGCAACGCAGCAAAATCTATAAGTCCTCCTTTTACGCATAAATAACATAAGTCATAGGTTTTATATCAAATTAAATAGACTTACTTAACTCATAATCGAAATATTTATCAAGCGATTTAAGTCCGTTTGTTTTTTCGTCCAACCTAACATATTGATAAACCAAGTGAGTACAAAGATTACCGGGAATGTTATTTATCCCATAACTCATGGGAGCTGGTCGGTAAACTGCCCAGGTAGAGTAATAACAAACAATTTTATAGCCATGATTTCGTGCATTTGTAACGAAAGTCGACTTTTGACTTAACACTGTTAGCAAATTAAAAGCGAAAAGTAAAAAAACGGTAAAAAATTTGATTATTTCACTTCTCACCTAAAAGGAATACGAATAGCAGTATTTGTCTCATTTGTGTCTTCCAATAAAGTCTGCTATTCATTTTTCTTGTAGTTGCTATCTAATAATACGAGATGCAACATGATCTATTATCACACAGCTAGTCTGAAGTTCAAGTATCATTCACTCTTTTTACGTTCAGTCAGCCATTCATTCCTACTGACTTGATAGTGACTGATTGATAAGATGATACAGATTGAGTAAAATATTGCGCTTTATGATAGGAAAAGATAACTGATTCATGTACTAATAATAAAAACATTGATCGATCGTATATATCGCTCTCTATACACTTTTTTGCAAAAGACGAGAGTGTGTCACATTATTAATAATGAGCGAATGTTGAATAACTGATAAAAAGGTTTCATTTGTTAAAAAACTTTTTCTAATCAATCAGCACACGTCTTTCCGATTTTATTTATCTCAGGTTTTTATCATTGATATTCTGATTTGCAAACTAATCGACAGCGACAATATGAAAGGAAGCGATAAAGGAAGTTAAGCAATTCCAAATGTTACTGTATAGTACGCTACTGCAAAATAGATTTCAAGTTATGTTATGAAAACGATCTTACGGAAGGTCTGCATAGGAAGGTTCATGTTACTATATGAATGCAACCTTCGTCACTCTCCTATAATTTACAATTGAATCAGGCCACAAACCGAATGTTAATTGATAATATTAGTGTACTCTGTTGAAATGAAACTGCAGCCTATGTTATTATAAAAGAATCTAAAAAGTACATGGTTAGCATTCGCAATGCTGCGAGCTTGAACTGTAAGTTAGCATCTAAGATATTGTAAATTATTATAATATTATTATTAATTTTTGTTTTGTTGGGAAAAAGTTCTGACTTAAGAGCAAAAGATTATTATGCAAAAGTGATTTAATGCACTATTAACTGCTCGTGATCTTCTCAAAGTTAAACAATGGTCTAATCTCACTATACATTGTTGAATAAGAAAATTTATTGAAACGACTTGCAATTCAAGATGTGCTTTTAATTATTTTTTATAAAATACTCTACAATTAATATTAATATATAAGATTGAATTAACAAATATTTATTTGCATATACAAGTATTACTTGAATTCACTTGACAAATACGCATAAAAAATATCTCGATTCAACCTTTTCATGATAATTCCAATGTTCAGAATTAGTTATATCAGTGTTTTGATTAGCCGTTGACAGGGTTATCACTCGATGTATTATAATAATAGTTTTCAGGTCTATTTATCTGTTTTCCAACTGAATTCATTACGGCATAGCCTTGAATGGACCTTATCATCGGTGCATATCTCGTTTGATCAGTATCGTACTCTTCAGAAGTCAGTATTTTATTGACTTCTTCATAAGAACTATTAAGATCTAAATAATAATTAACAATCGTTCCATCCATCAATTTGCTCAGTTTATCAACCAATTGTCCAAAATCAGGTCTTTCAATTGGCTGTGATTTCCAACAATCTGTCATAATATAATAAATATCCAAAGGACATTTATCCGGTCGATCCATTCGATAGCCATGAAGTAATTGTGCATATAATTTCTGATCAAAATCGATTCCTGGATAAGGAGTTGCACCCAAAGAAAAGATCTCCCAAAGTAAAATACCGAAGGACCAAACATCTGATTTTGATGTAAATACTTGATCGCCAATTGATTCAATTGTCATCCATTTAATTGGTAATCGAGTTGAGCTTTTAGTTTTGTAATTATATTCATGTTGAATGTCTCTGGCTAGACCGAATTCACATATTTTGACAATCTTCTGTTCAGCAACAAGAATATTTCGAGCAGCTAAGTCCCGATGAATCAACTGCAAATAACAAAAGAAATGTTAAGCGATGTTGCATTTTGTAAAATGCCTGTAAGGTTAGGCTAACCTAACCTAACCTAAGATTAACACTCAATAATAGGAGTTTCGTCTCCAAAGTTGAATGTATTGTTGACTGAGGCCATATCTGTACATAAAGTGTGCTTAACAATTTAACTGGATAGGATTGATTGAAAGGATTCAAGACTTTTGAGGAGACTTTATCAGCCATACCAGATTAATATGAGCAGAAATTGTTGCTTGACATGTCAATAAAATATCATCACCTTCAACGATTTCACTAGAATTTACTTCGATACGGAAACCTTCGCTCCCTGCAGTCGTCACAATAAAACGCTTATCGACATAATTGAATCCATTTGTATTTGAAGCCAGACATCGATAAATTCCACTAGCTTCTGATTTTGTGCCTTTAATAATTGATGTTACTGAGTGCATTTCTCCATTGGGTTTACATTTCGTAATTTTTGTCTAACTCGACATTACATTATTGATAGATTTATTGTTGTGTTTATCATTTAGTGGTTCAATCTCGTAAAACTTTTCGAAATCTTTTGTTACTTCGTGTGATTCACATGCAAAACTTTTGCACTTGAAAAAGTACCAACTGATGATTGGTAATTGATTGGATAATATTGTACATGTGAGATTGTGTGATTCAAATGAGAAAAGAATTCTTTTGTTTCGACAATATACAGTCTTGGAGGTCCTCGAACTCCAACGGTAATTGATATATTCGTTGTCATATCGAGCGAATCACCAACCAGAGTATAATTCCCATATCATCTGATGTGATGTTCTTAATATTTAAAGTTACATGACTCATTTCACTATCGAAATCGGCCTCATACTTATTCAGATCTTTTGTATAATTAATATTGATGTTGTTTCCATGACTCACTTTCATATTTAGTAGTCGATGAGAATCTTTATGCCATGATAAAACAGCATGTGAAACATGAGGAATCACTTTAATGTTAACAATCAGCTCAATGTCGTCATTTTCATGGCCACACAAAGCGGATCCATTTTTAGGTGTTGAAAAGCTAATGAATACTTTATCGTAAACAGTGATGTAAGTAAGAGCAGAATATAATTGATTGAAGAAGAAAACGTTGAAAGAATAATACCCTTCGTCTTCTATTCTCGTTTCATACACGTAGATTTTATTTTCATATGCTTCGATTCGATCTGCACGATACTCTGAGGCCAAATCAAATCTTGAACGAAGTTCTGGGAAATTTCATGCCCAACTTGCTCCAAAGATGGATGAAATCTCAATTCCCACTGAACAATCCAAATAAAATGATTCACCAACACGAAACAAATTGTCAGTCTCCAATTGAGTTGCCAATGAAATGCTTTTTATTGCTCCAAGCTTAATTGGAGTGGAAGTCCTTAAGTTCAAGCGAGTAAAGTCAGCTGGCATGTCGCTGTTTGGTTTATTGACCACACAATGTAAATTGTTAGCGTCTTCGAGTGTCATTATCTTTGCGATTTGATCGGCAGAGAATCCTATGGTTGGATCGAATGTTATGTTTGCTATTTTTTTGGGTCAACTTGAACAACGTTTTTCCATAAAATGACATTTGTTTTTGAATTAGATGATAGACATGGAATAGTCGGAGATTCAGAACGGTCAAATAGAACATAAGACTTGTGATTCAATAGCAAGTAACGATAGGCTGATTTAATGATTGAAATGAAAAGAATTGAAAAAAATTGAATTAGTTTCTATTCTGTGGTGAAGCTTAGATCATAATACAGAACATTTACGTATTTAAGATTCATTCAAAGAATGACCTTAAAATACCATTTAGAGGTTAAATAAACGGATGAATTTGAATCAAACCAAAGTCATATGGTAATTCAATTTGAAAAGCTCACTTTTTCAGTTTCAACTTTCAAATTAGTTGCAATGTAAAATTCGCGACAATTTTAATTTTGGTTAGCTGTATATGAGGACGAAGATTAGCATTCACAATTTTAGTTGACTCTTAATTAGCTGATCAACTGAGTGGTTAAAACAATTCGAAATTTTAGTCAATATTAGCTCTAGCAAGCAGCATATTGGCCTCTTCAAAATTGAGCACCTGCCTTAACATGTTTCAATTATAAATCAGTGGTTCAGGTTCTTTCTAACTTCGAAGCCTTAGAATTGTAGTAATCTAATCAAATTTCGTCTAATCAAATTTCGTCGAATTAGTTACCTTCAAATAAAACAATAATATAATACAATGTAAAATGAGCATCGGTATTGGTGTGAGGTTCAATACTTATGATACAAGTTTATTTAAACTCTGTTTTACCCTGCTGACTCATTTGGAGCTTTGCACTCAGCGATAGATGACTCAAATGGATCCCATTCAGATGTGAGTTTTGATATTGGCGAGAAAACTATTAGTGTTACACCTGGAAATGCTTGATAAGAGCCATCTGTCATTGGAAAATTAAACCAATTCTAAATATTTTGATTCACATTCATTATTAATACAAGACTTTTCACCAAAATCTTTACTTGAAAGACAAAGTTTGTATGCTTAAAATTATGTTCCAACAATGAACCATCAACTTGGATAACTAAAAAGTTGCCCCCTTCCCTCAATTTTATTGAATACGGATTCTACATTCTTCTCCAACCTCTTTTTTCATGAATTTCTTAGAGAAATGTATTCTGAGATGAGGTTTTCTATTTTCGATGAATCAGAGCTTACGTGCTGTGTATTTTTTTCTTATCATATTCTTGATTCAAATGATTCTTTTCTCGGTTATGTTTTCTGCTCATGAGAAGTGCCTTTCTTAGCTTAAAGGTAGATGAACTTGTTCAGCCCCTCATAAGAAATCATTCATTCGTGTTATTTTTTCAGAATAACCATGGATTCATTTCTTCAATTTAAATTCATCGATGGATCGGCAGGATTGAAATAATTGGGTGTCAATGTGAACTTAGTTTATTATTTTGTGTCGCGTTTCCGTTTAGATTACTCATATGATTCTTATCTCAAAAAGGAAATTCAATTTTTTCATAATGGAGTTTTTAATAGAAGAAATCGAAAAACTCTAATAGATGAACATCGATTTATAAATTTCCCTATAAGTAGTTGAGTATAGTCGATTCTGTCAGTTCATGCATAACTATCGACAATGCAACTGTTTCTTGTTTTCTGTATTTTCTTCCTCAGCTTGAATATAACTTATACTTCAGCTATAATAAATCCTTTTGAATGGATCCAAAGTGCTGACGATTTAGGTCAAAAGTTTTATGGAAGGATGAAAGATACTGCTGGCTGTGTTAAAGGCCATCAATATGGTTGTCGACGGGGCCGCTGTTGGGCTAAATGCGGTGGTTTTGGAAGGATGTTTGGTGCCGATGAATGGTGTTACACTGGAAGACACCATTCTCAAAGCTATAAATATGCCAGATGCAGACGCAAGTCTGATTGCAATCGTTGTTGGAAATGTGCCGGACCATGTTCGCTTTGAGATAAACGATATCACAATACATTAGTTGATAAATCTGTGTATTGAAGTTGATAATAAATGCTTTTGAATAACTATTAATGTTTATAATGATTTATTGATTTTTATTTGAATCAACTTTATAACCCATTGATAAGCCACTGCTTGGTTTGCGTATAACAACGAAGCTACAATTAATATAAATCACGGATTTTTTATTTTTATTTGGTTTTCAATTAGTTACTAGCAATTTGATAAATCCTATCTACTGAATCTGGAATTTTTCCTGTATCAAGAAAATTCTAACAATCATTCCAAAATTCAAAACGATAAAAAAGAAATTTCAGTAGATTCGAAAGAATGCAATTGATAGAGAATACAG